>JAPYZJ010000582.1:0-40402 GCA_030522765.1 Ophioninae sp. B BG-2022a
CCGATTTTTCAAGTGGACTTTCCGGGGAAACTATACGAGGTATCGATACGAATCCAACGCCATTATTTAAGTCAGGCAAAAACCTTTTCCAAACCCACCGAATGAGTCTTCATAGCATATATGAAGCTCACTGTACGGCCTTTTGAAATCTCGTGATTTTGCCCATTCCGGAAAAGTGGCCGGGCGAGTTGAAAAATATTTTTTTCCGATTTTAAACTCTCAAAAGGGTCTATTTAATCGGAAATTGTCCGCTGATTACGAATATGCCCGAAATATTGGCGAAAGTGCAAAACTAGACTGGGAAAATGCGAAAAACCATTGCTAGAATGTTTTTTCGACATTTTTCCCTAGAAATGGAGAGTTCAATGCGAATTAAATTGTGGGTTTGTCTTCAAAGTATAAACATACATCGACATGGACCTGCGATATGACACTAAACGTCTGAATATAATAATTATTTGGAGGCTAAGTCCGCTGGAGGGGCGCGCCTGATTGGCTGCCTTTGAAAATTAATAACAATTCAGGCGTTCATCCGGGAACCGTAACATGCTCGTATCAATCGACTCAGAATTTCACGCCCAACTCCCCATTTCATGGATGACATTCCTACGTGGGACACCCTGTATATATATGTGTGTGTGTGTGTGTGTGTGTGTGTGTGTGTATCGATGCATTATAACGGCAATCAGTGATCAATGCACTCTGCCATATATTTTCATCACAGATCGTACAGCTATTCAGAATCGGACCAACTCTGATTTCCGATAAAAATAGATTCGCGATGTTCTAAGCATGTATTTTTAACAAATGTTTAAAAGAAATTTCATCTAATTTCATTCGATATTTAAGATAAACTCTGTATGTTAAAAGTAAACAATAAAAATGGATTAATTATTTCAATTTATCAGAGGTAAACGTTTTTAATAAATTAAAATGTTTGAAATTGGATTGTATTTGTCAAGAGTAAATGTTTGATATGAATTTTGAACATTTACTCTTAATGTTGGTCTTTAAGTTTTTTCGTTGATTCTCGAATCCTCGATCGAATATGAAGGACGACTAGATTCGCTCTTGTCGAATTTTGCCCGGTCACCTTTTCCCCCCCAGGTGCACCAATTCTCGACCATTGGGCAACGAGTTTGAATCTTTTCGCGAAAGAAGTTTGTTTTGCCTTCGTCAAATTGATACGGTGTTTTGAATTTGAATACAGAACAAAATATACCGAAAGCGTTTTTATTTACTGAATTTCTTCTTTGTAAAAAGAATTTTAATTATTTCACGTATAAATTATTATTACGTTTCGATTTTTTCTTGCACATTCTCAAATAAAAATATTTTGTTATTTCATGTTTTGTTTTTTCTTTAGAAATATAGCTGTTTATATTTTATCCTCATAGGTTCTTTTTCACGTGTTTCACGTCTGTACGCAAACGATGACGTTTACGATAAAACGAAATCACGATCACCTTTTCGCTAGAAAGTTGTTTAAATACGATAGGCACGAGGGAAATTGCGCTTGGCCGTTTCATTCGCGGAGTCATTTCAAACGGGCTCGGTACGAAAGGGAAAAAACCTTCAAACCGTTGCATTCGAAATGTTACGAATTCTTCGAGAAGAAAAACGTTGGAAAATATATTAGAAAAAAAAACAACAACACGAGCACAGAAACCTTTCGGTGTGCAAACTGCGAAGAAAGTACAGGGAGAAGAGTCGACTCGATTTTAGAAAGGGAATTACTTTGAATGGGACAAAATAGATAATCTACGAATCTAACAGGAATCTCGCACTTCCAACGGCTGCACGATGACGACGAGGACGTCTCAAGTAGCCCTCTATTAAAACCATTAGAACTACCGATAATGAGAGTTTTGTCGCCGCTTCTGTCACGGCCAATGTTCCTCTTTACGCTACTCGAGTTTTCTTAATGAATCGACTGGGGAAAGGAGCCGCTCGCGTTCGGGACGCCAAGAAAGTTTAATTGGTTTTTCCGTTTGTGGGTATGTTTTTGGCTCGCCTGAGGCGTCCTATGAAGTTTCCCGTAGCCCGGAAGCGTCGTGTCATTCGCCACGAGGGTCTATACATCGGTATATACATATATTTATATTAATATATGAAATCGAGCATATACAATATGTAAATATATACAAATACATTCAATATAAAATATTAATGCATAAAATGCGAGAAAACAACTTCAACAATGGACCAATGATAGCCGTGTAAAAAAAAGGGGCTTTGTTTCAGGATGCGAGAATACGTGGAGGAGAACGAGAAGAACGACCCGTTGATTCACGCGCCCGACAAAAAGAACAACCCGTGGGCCGAGAAGGGGAAGTGTATTATCATGTAGCGTGCTGTGTCGTACGATCAAACGAACGATTGTTCGCGCGGAGCACGTGAGAGAGGAAGAGAGATTATGTGAGTGCGACAGAGCGAGCGAGAGAGAGAGAGAGAGAGAGAGAGAGATTAAGATTAAGAAGAAGATAAACGAATTAAATCTATAAAATAAAAAGGAACGAAAAATATGAAAGAACGTGGAGGAAATACAGTTCGAGGAGAGGGTGAAAAGTGTCAGGAAGATAAGTGACGAAAATCGTTGTACGACGAAGATCTCAAAAAAAGAAAAAGCCCGAAATCGCAAACCCTCGCCAAAAAGATGTCTCCGAATCGCGAGATTTTTCCAGTCACAAAAAAAGCCCAAAAAAAAAACAATCGATTCTCTCGTCGTCGTCCGTTGGGCCAAGCTTCGTTCCCAATCAGCAGAATGCAACGAAATCGATCGAACCCGATCAAAAGTCGAGCGCCAAAAAGAAGAAAAAAAAAAAACAAAGGAATCTCGCACGTTCCCGGACTCGATGTTCAGCCTGGTGGTGAACTTCCGGTGTGGGATACGCAGCCCTCTAGCGCCCTTTGCAAATCGGCGTCGCGACGCTGAGGACGAATAAATAGCGCGGACATCCGGTTTTCTCCGCGTGGCTTCGGTGCCGCCATTTTTTCTACTCACGAACAAAACAACACCGTCACGAATGAGACGCAAGAGATACAAAGTCCTAGGAAATTCAAGAATCTACGTCGACAATTATTATCGTACCACCATTAAAATTGTCATTAATTGTACTTACTTAATATTATTATTAATATCGTTAGCGATACTTTAATATTATTATTAAATTATTATTATTACCATTATTATTATTATTATTATTATTATTATTATCAGCATTAATTTACACTTTGCTGATACGGCGCCGACAAGGTCGTGGATAATATGCACGCACCCGTGCAGCTCGACCATAAAATGGACCATTTCTTTTTTAAGCGTTGTAACGAAGATTTCGCGATCGAAACAGGAATTTAACGCTTTTTCAAAAAAAAAAAAAAAAAAAAAAACGTATCTTTGCGACGACTAGTAATCGCGAAAAGAGTTGGAATTGGTAAAAAATCAAAATTCCATTTCGAGTGAAGTGGATCGTGACGATCGAGGCGAATAATGCTCGAGGAACTTATTTTTGTTTCGTGATTGGAAAAAAACCAAATAAACAAAGATGCGCTTCATTGGTGACGGGTGAAATGAACTTTCGGTAAAAAAATTAAGTTTCCTGTCTCTTCGGAATTGAATTTTCAGTGCGCCGAATAAAAATGGAATTTTGGTTTTTTTCTTCTTTTTGAGAAAATACTCGAGTTCTTTTTCGGCGATTCACTACCGGATGAAAGAACCCTTTGTATTTTTTCGTGAAAGAGGACTCGACTCGAAGAATGCGGGACTGGCGCGGAATCGTCAACGTTTGGAATGCATCGAGCACCGAAAATAATGAAGTACGCAAAAGACAATGCAAAGTGAGTGGCGCACGTGCAAGATCTGGTCGAAGCAAAAAGGAGAGCTCACCACTCGAATTGTCCTGGTCCAAGTCGAGTGCAGAGCTGATAATTGAAAAAGAAAACAAAGCATAAAACCATTCGCTCATTACATCCTGTTATCAGCGCTATATCAATAACAATTGTCTCCAGATCAATCGAATTCATGATTAATTATCTTAAGCTCGTTATCTTTGATACCTCGTACTTTCGAATGTACATTTATCGTTGACCCATAAAAGCGAAAACGAAAGAGAGAAAAGGATCGCGAATATTACGACGAAGATGAAAATAAAAATCGAGAAGAAAAAAAGATTGAAAGGCGACGTCCATTAACGAGTGGACACAAGAGGCCATCATCGAGCAGTGAAGATGTCACGCGTGCTCTCTCCTCCCCCAAAACACTCGACGTCTCTTCCTCGATTATACAACTGCGAACTCATTCATTTGTTCTTTGCGTTTCCGGTCTTTGTACGCCGTTGCTGATACACGTCGCGATCGAATTCACTAAAGTTTCAACAATGACGAATAAAAAAAAACAAAACAAAAAAAAAGAAAAAAAGTTTTAAAAAACAGCAACTTCCGGGTGTATCGGCGTTTTGCGTTTGCGCATGTGCGACGTTATGTAACGCGACACACGATATTGTACTCGAGCGATTTCTTACGAAAAAAAAAAACGAACGACAAAAAATATATATACACACACACACTATGCGCCGATTGATTTTTGGTATCGCGTGGAGATGAATGTTCCTTGGAGGTTACTTCTTCGTCTCCGCAGTCGAGATTTAGAGGTTATGAGTATTCGTTGACTGACGTTTCTCGGAGACTTGTTTTGTTTTTCTTTTTGGCGCTGATGACGAAACGGAAATTTGGTAAAAGCTAACGTTATGAATTTTCTTTTTATGGACTGTTAGTTTTTTTTTCTTGAGTCAAGACGCTTGGCGTCTTGAATTTTCGTTTCAAGTTTTTTTTGAATATTTACCTCAAAGTAAAGTACCTAAAAGAAATATCGATTCTCTAGGAATTGACGACAGAACAGTCAGTCAGTCAAAAAATGTTTCCAAATTGGAAACGTCATTCGGAACGATGCAGACTCATCAATATCCATTTCCGGAGCAGTGATTACGGGGATAAGTGTAAATTCAGGGTCATCGACCTCGATCCGTATTCGACACTCCGAAATTCCAACGGCCGTATTCCCATCGTATTAGAAAAAAAGTAACCCAGAGGAGAGACAGCCACAAATCTCGATTTCCTCAAAAAGATCGGTAAGTCTAACGGTTCGAGGAGCGTTCGGACCGAGACTTAAAAAATGACGAAACCCCGTGCTTGTTTTGAACTCGGAACGTTCACCGAATCGCCGTCTTTTTTGTCCTCTCCTCCTCGTCTTCGGGATCGTTTCGGTTTCTTCGTTTTTCATGCTTTTCTTATTAACCCGTCGAGGCTCTTGGAAGCGAAGAAAATGGACGAGAAAAATATATGCGTATCGTTAAAAGAGCGGTCGTCGTGTGCGCAATCGAGTGCGCGTTGCCGATGCCCGCGGGGCTCGACTCGCCCCTCCCCCGACTCCGGGCTTTACGGTCCCCGTCAACGGGGCCCGATTACCGAGGGTGGGGACAAGGCCCGATATCTCTTGCAGTCTAGCCGCGCTCTCTCGCGCGGCACACTCCGCTTCGTCCGCGGTCTAACTTACCTCTCTACGCTTCTCTCTCTCTCTCTCTCTCTCTCTCTCTCTCTCTCTCTCTCTCTCTCTCTCTCCTTTTCATCCTCGATGCAGCATAGCATTCGCGCTTACAGGATTGGCGTTTCACTCTCGCGTTCCCATTTCACCTCACTCGCCATTGGGCATGTACTTAAACACGCGTTCGTATGCCTATCTACGTGTACACATTGACATCCGCGTGTTCGCGTCAGCCAGCGAATATCGTTCACGCTGACACCCCACTCATTTATATATATATATATATATATGGATCGAGTTTTGAGGACGTTCGAGGACCGTCGCTGATATAGGTGATAACCGATATATAGATAATAACCGATTGTCCCTATACTCAACGGTTGGTAAGCCACAGCGTCCTGGAAATATTTCCTATAAATCGAATTTTGGAGTCCCTGAAGGACCGTCCTAACAGCTAACTGTACCCATATTCAACGTTCGGTAAATCGTGCTGAACCGGAAAATCATTTCTGAACGATTCAAGTCACATCCGTGCAAGGCTCGTTTCGAGGACTATCCAGTCGGCAAAATCAGCAATTCGATTGAAGAATCTTTAACGAACGTCCTCGAAAGAGCCAGGCGTTTGTGCGAGCGCTTCGAAATTATTTCTCCCGTGTACGAGATATGTACGGGGGTTCATTGAATAAAGAAGGGGGGGTAGAGAGCGAGAGAGAGAGAGAGAGAGAGGAATAACGGTGTCGTTACTATAGTTAAAATGAAAGGCGCCTTAATTGTTGTCTATAATATTGCTGCTTGGCTTTTTTTCATCGCTACTTCTCCCGAGGCTGCGAGGTTGAATATGGCGGCAAAAGAGACCCCCGTTGCCCCCGTCGATCCCCCGCCCCACTCGTGTTCCCCCGCGTTCCCCCGCGTTCCCCCTTCCCCACGTGTAACCCCCTACGTCGCGCGGGAGCGCGCGGTTATACGAAAATTTGAGAATTATAGTTTCAGTATTTCCTGAACGGCTGTCAGTGATAGACAACGAGAATCACGCGCGCGATATCAAACCCTTGGACCAGCCGAGTCACCCCGTTTATTTATTTTTTTATAATCGTTTTTTCGTTCGCCGGTCGCGAAACGATGAATCGTTTCCTCGTTTTCTTGGATCGTTGATTATCGATTTATTGTTTTTTCACACCCCCCCCCCCCCCCGTCCTCCCGATTATCGATTGAAATTCCGAACGTCAATTTTTCGGTTTTTCTTCTTTCGAGTTTTTAACACGTGCGTTTGCGGCGGACTAACGAGGGGGTTATCTTTTTTGTTTTTTTTTTTGTTTGTGGGGCCTTTTTCTTCGTCGAGTTTTCTTTCGTCGTGCGAATTTGGAAAATTGGCTGTCTATTGAGGTGACAGCGGCCTCTCGGCAGTTGCCAAAATGGTAAGTTTTTGTACATTTTTTTGACGAATCTTTTTTTGATAAAAAGAGGTGCAGAAAAATCGTCGTTTCTTAGAAAATTTAATTTATGGAAAAAAGGGTCGATCCACGCGGGTATATAGTCAGTAATGAAAAATTTAGATTCACAGAGTCGATAAAGAACTACAGACATCGATTTATTTTCATTATTTCAATTACTTAATCATGCAATTTTTATTTTTAATGAAATTTTAATGATGCTTTTATCACTTTATCATCCAGTTTTATCGTTCAATGTTTAACATTGAATTAATTTATAATTAATAGTGATTATAAGAATGTTAAATACCCAAATTAATTTGCAATCCAATTGTAATATTTAATAATTAACTCTCATCTTTTTATTATGCAATGGTCAATGTACACTTGTTGATGACAAATGATTAAATAAATTGTTGAATGATTTAAACAATTGATGACCAATGAATTTTGACCAATTATGACAAAAAGTAAATACGCGAATAAATGAAGGCACACTCGAGACTTTTTTCTTCGCGCGATCGCCGGGGCAACACACGTGTGTGGGTGAACGTCCGTTACCCTGGAGTTCTCCAGATGTTCAGTAAAAAAAAAAAGAAAAAAAAACGAGAGAGAAAAAACTCGATAAAGCTCGGAGGTGAAAAAGAATACGAGACGGTCGGGACCGCGGAGCTGATCCGGCTAATCGAGATGTCTCACACCGATTGCAAACAGTATATATGTTAATGATTCAACGATGTTACGGAATAGCGAAAAAAAAAGAATGAAATAAAAAACTCGCTCCAGTCCGTGATCTCCCTTTCGTTGAGCAACACCTGTGTACGTGTACGCCGGTTTTTTTTTTGTTTTCAAATACACCGCTACGCAATCGCTCCTTTTTTTAACCGGTGTTATTTTTCCGAAATTTCGCGCACGGTCGCGTTGTGTCATCTATTATATCAAACGAGTCCAACGAAATTCATTCGGCATTAATCAGTCGAAATAAACTATTTCAGAATTTAGCATTTCAACCATCCTACATTGGAATTAAGATTTGAAAAATCTATTTTACTTTAAAAAATTAGGTATGTACATTCCAAATTTTTGATATTCACGCGTGAAAGTATAATTTGAGAATAAGAAGGAGCGTTTACAAGATCTCGATTCTGAAATATTTTCAGTTTGACCAGTTTTGCCTCTTTCGCTGCCGAGATTTGTGAAATTTATTTGGCGACCGGAACTTTGACCTGACTTTTTTAAATTTCACCGATCAAAAAGAATCGAGCTTTCTTTGAATACGCGTGTTTTACATGCAAATTAAAAGGGAAGATCGTCTTGATTTTTACAACGATAATTAACACTTGGTTGGATCAATGAATGGGCATTGAATTCATCGAGTGTCAAAGAAAGAGAAAGAGGGAGAGCGAGGGAAAAAAACGACGAGAAATCGTGTCCCGAGCAAAATTGAACAAAGAGCATAAATACCCATTTTTGCGGTACTCCACTTCGAGAAAAGAAGAACAAAAAACACACACACACACACACACACACACACACACACACACACACACGCGCGCGCGCGCGCGCGCGTAAAAAGGTTTCGAATCCATCACGATGCAGCGCGCTGAATAGCAAGCCAGGGAATTCGACCGAAAGAAAAAAAAAGAGGAGGAGCGCGAGGGAGCGATGAAGAAAAGAGCGTGTAGAATAATGACACAAAAAGGTGTTCCAGTGACCCAGTAAGACGTAGCGGGCGCTCTCGACGTTCCTCACTCGACGTTCATCGTTCAACACCATGAACTTTTAGAAATTATATTTTGCCCGGTCACCCCCGTTTCCGCCCTTCTTCCCCTCTCATCTTCTTTTCCACCAAAAATCTCGATACGAGCGTTATCAAAAGGAAGCAAAATGAAATGATACGTTTTTAAGGCTCTGCGAAGTTCCCCACGTTGGATTCCAAATAAATAATTTCTTACTTTCATTCCATTTTTATTCCTCTTCGGATACTAAAAATTTAGAAAGCAAATTCAAAAAACTAAAATGTGTTCAAATTTCAAGATACAAATTTTGTTCCACTCCAACCGCCCAAAAAGCCGAATTTTTACATTTTTTACTAATTTCAAATAATCTTTACAGATAATTTTCCGATCCCTTCAATTTCAATTTATCGCGTCGATCAGATTTTTATCGTCGAGCAGCGATGAACGAACGAATGGAAAGGGAAATGTACTTTTGTCGGCCGTTGGTCCGAAGAACAGTTGGATTTTTTGTGGAGAGAAGGAGAGAAGAGTGGGAAAGAAACGACACGATAAAATCAAATCGACGAGATAACGAATCGATCGAATCAATAATCATTTACGTTTCCGTCCCGTACAGTCAATCACGATTCAATCGATGATTATTTTTTCAATTAGTACCCCGTGTGTTTTATCGATCGAGGATTTTTCTAATAACGTCACGAGAGTCATTGCGCAAAATGATTACAGACGGAGGATTAGCTTTCTATACGTCTGCTTTTTTCATGACCTCGACTATTTTCCTCGCATACCTTTAATCGATAAATCACGTCCAACTGAGTTCGGCACGTTTGAAGAAGAAACAAATAACGCATCAAAAAATTATCCCAACGTTGTATCGATTCGAACGCAGTTGTTCCAATCGAGATAACGTTGGAATCATTATCAAGTAGAGAATGAAAATTATCCGCCGATAATGGATATCCTATATATAAAAAAACGGACAAATAAAAATACTGGCAAATTACAAAATTCCTTGAAAAATAATTTTCAAGGAAATATGTCTAGGAAAATGTTGAATGAAAGTTAATTTTGAAGATAATATCGTTAGGAAGATTAGAAAAAAAGTACTTTTCAAGGAATTATGATCAGGAAGATTTTCGATGATAATTAATTTTTAAGAAAATATGCAATTTCACAATGAATTATTATTGAAAGTGGCAAATAAAGCGTTCCAACAATCAGTGTTAATTATTTAATATCAAATTCGCTATTCGTAAAGCTAAAAACGCGCCAGTCGAACTAAACTTGTAAATTCAGGATTTCCTCATTTTGGGATAAGTTTTTGTCAGAAGGTCGATCCAGCGATACCTTAAATATTGAGGAGCAGTTCTATCGATGCAACGACGAGTTTACCTTCGATCTGCCATTATTGCATCACACGTTGGACCTTCCTCATGAATTTGTGTCGCCTCGAGAATTTTTGTGAAATTTCACAATGTTTACAGTTTCCACGTTAGGCTAACCCCTTAATTTCCACTTTGCGGGCATGAAACGCTCGAGCCAAGAGAGGAAAGAAGAAGATAACGAAAAGTACAAAGAAACTGTGACTCGGTCGAGTGTCGGTGACCCGGAGAAGACGCCACGGTCGGACGCACCTTGTCGCGTGGACCTTGAAGCAATATCTGTCTTTAGAGAGTTGCATTTAAATGAGACGCGAGAGATCCACCGCATCCTCTAACGTGACACTCTGCGAGCGGAATATCCGGAGACTCGGAGAGACCACCAATTTACAACTTTATTTATCGACTTTGCTCCCGTGTTTTCCTCCGGAAAATTTCTTCATTTTTATTTCAATAATCGAAGAAGGGCAAAGACATAAATTGTCAGTGGACGCGAACGCGGATAAAACGCCCAGGGCCGTTTGGAAAATTGCGGAATTTTGAGAATTAGAATTTTTTCACTGCTTGGTCAATGTCATCGAAATTTTTTTTATCCGTAACGTGGGTGAATCGTGGGTTTATCGACTTGAGAATACTCGATCGGAATGCCTGGATAGCGGGGACTTTCGCGAAAGGAAATTGCAGCTAATTTCTAATAATGCAGTTCCTCGCTTGAATAATCCGACAAATTATCGAAACGTTGTAATCGCGGTGGAAGAAGAGGGCGCGAGCGAGACGCGTATAGGAAAAGTTCATTTCTTTTTCAGCCCCCGTATCGCGTACCCGGAGTGTAATTTTTCGATCGGAAAGAAACGCTCGAGTTCTCGAAGAAAGTGCTCGACGGTCACGCAGTCCCGTCATTTTCGGTGGCGATCCATTCTCGTAACGCAATAACGCTCGCGGGTATTAAAAAAAAAAAACAAAAAAACAAAAAAATCTACCTTTATTCACATGTTCGCGCGGGTGCGGAGAAGACGTATAATCCACAAGTCGCGGTATGGCACACCCGGTTGCGGAGTCCTCGCCTGGCTTACACATCGACCGGAAGTGGAGAAAACGAGAGGCGCGCAAACGTGCCTCGATTGTGAATTCTCATCGGGAGATATCTCGACTCTTGATTGCAGTAGCGCAGCTCACGAGCCTGTAGAGTTCGACGATCGATCGTCGACGTACTACGGAGAGGAAGGCTGGGGGGAGAGGGCGAGACAAACAAAAATTTCCTTCGACTGGACATTTTTGTTTCGTGAGACTTGCTTTTTTTCAAAAAAAAAAAGAAGAAAAAAAATGCTCACGCTTTCCGAACGTGTTTCGTGCAGCAAGGGTACGAGGAGAGAAAAAAATATTGTATCGGAGCGATCGAGCGAACGAAATTGAGGAAAACGCTTCGACGACGGTTACGAGTCTCGAGGCGGAAGTCCCGGGGTACGATTCGCTTTATTTTCTTTTTTCACGTGAGCCTTTCGCGGTGACAGACTTGACAATCGTTTTGCGCTTCTGTAACAGCAATTTACTCGGAAACCGTGCGACTTGAAGATTTATCCGGCTCCCTGGAGGTGTCTCGATAGGGCGACGAGCGCGCGGGAAAAAACGAAGAAAAAAAGAAAAACGTTGCTTCCGCATCTCGAGGGAACTCGTACGCGTCTCGTTACACGGACTTTCTCACATCCGAGTACGAGCGGACTTACGGCTCTTCTGTAAATCGTCGATACGTCAGAAGAGCGATGACCGAGTCGTTTTACGCGTTCGACTTGAGCCCTTGTGAAATTAAGGGGGCTCTGTTGGTCCGCGTAACCCGGACACGCGGAAGGTTCGTGTATCGGGTTATCGACAAATCGCGTATCCCCGATGACTCGTCGACACTCGAAAGCTCAAAGGAAAAAAAATGTATCGAAAAAAGCATGAGAGGCTAGTCCTTTTTTGAATGGGACGGAGTCCCTCGTGTTACCGCATTCGCGATCTGGACATTCTCCGCTACATATATATATTATGATTTTACGTACATGTAATACACAGTCACCTGTTGGCGAACAACCTAGCAGCCTACATCCACCTACCAACCAACAGGGTCTTATATAAGTAGAAAATGTCGCGGCAAACGACAAAACGACTCCACCGGACACACACATTCGTGTGGCCCGAGAGAATCGGTCAGCGGAGACACGAGTTCGAGAAACGAGAGTCAGTTTTCTCTCCCTCCCCCTCTCCCTCTCGCCCTCGGGTCTCTGTCGATCGTTTTTTTTTTCTCGTGGTTTTATATCATACGAAACAGGTGGCAATGGCTTCTCCGAAAGTCAGTGATTGAGGCAGTAACCTCGGTGAGACGGAGTTCTCGAGAGCCTCTTGATACTTTGGCGTCGATCGAGCTGGGCTCTCGATCGTTGTGTCATTTGTCCACGTATCGACTGTAACGAGAGGCGATTTTTTTTTCGCCGTTATTGACATTGACTGTTTTTATATGGAGAATTGTTTATATTCATGCAATATTTTTATATATTTTTTCAACAAAAATTGTCCTTTGAAATGTAAATGACGATAATATTTATATATTTTTTTGTCAACAATAAATTGTCGTCTTTTGAATTGTAAATGACAATAATATTTTTATAATTATTCGAATTTGCGATTGTAGACGACAAAGTTTATTGTAAAAACGATGATTCGGTGGATGTCGAAAATGGCGACATCGCGAGGCTGCCACTAGACAAAAGTGAGTGCAATAAAAACTTGACAGCGGTTGAGCAACGCGACGTGTAATATAGGGGATAGGATGTGAGAATAATAACGATGTATCTCGTATGTGGATTACGAGATACGTCGTCGTATGTGGATTTCATTGAATATGAAATAAAAGGATACGTTCGAACGTGCTGATACGTTCCATGCTCTTTCAATGTCAGAGAACGGGAATTACGCACGCGTCTAGATCGTTAATAGATATTAGAAAGCGCGTCGTGATCTGTCTTGCTCACTTTTAATGTATTCGTTCAATTATACATTCGTTATTTTTTTCTTTTCTCGCACTCGGATCTACTCGCCCCCGATCATCGCAGGATCATTCAATTCACTCGAGTATCAGCGTTTGACGGAAAAATCAGCATTTCAAAGAAAAACGGCGTATTTATAAAATAATCGAATAAAATACGAGAGTATTTATAAAATAATCGAAAAACTAGAAAAACGTAGAAAAATCGAATCCGTGATAACCGATAAAAAGTTTGTTTTCCAATCCACGCAAAAGATTTGTATCGCGAGTGATTTTATTTTCCGGCCATTAATCACAAACGAAAGAAACAGGTTATTCCGAAAGAACGATCCGTTCTATGAAAAACGCTCAATTATTCAGCGCTTCTCTGGAACCGGATGGTCCAAACATCGTAAATCCGCTGTTTCGATAATACGGGCCGATAGAAAGAGCGGCGACAGACAAAAAGTAAAGGCCAGCAAGCCGGTTTGAAAAAAACCTTGCGAACCAAAAAATAATATTTATTGGTCGATGGGTCATCGAAAATCTCCTACGTATTTCAACGACCGCTCGAACTATCGAGTAACAAAAACGGGGAGTTGATTTTTCGTCTCAGCTGATTTCAGAGTACAGCTGACTCTAATGACATTTTTTATTTCCAGTTTCCGATTCCTTTGGGTAATTACCGAATTCCTCGTAAAAAATTAGTCATTGGGTTAAAGCTCTCGATTTGAATGTGCTTATTGAGCGGTAAATAGATCGCGGGGCACACGAGTGGTAAATGTAAGAGGAGAAGTAAAGGGGCATTGCGTCATTGGGTTAGTAATCCCGCAAGCGTTGTTAGACGACTCAGATTCCGCGCATAAATGTGCAATATTTCATACCCACATGTACGAGACTGATTATAAATAGAAAAAAATGTTAATGAAAAAATGAATGGGGAGACCTAAGAATGGAAAAAACTGTGTGTTCTCTTTTATTATTGCATTTTTGAATCAGTATTTTTGGATCTGCCCTTTTGTAAAACGTTTTGTTTAGGCATTCGAATGGGTAAAAGAAATCAACCGTTTTTAAAGACGCTGGAATAGTGAAAGTTTTGGCAAAAAATTCCCACGAGACTCGAAGCCAATAGTGTCGAATTAAATACACCAAGCTGCTTCCGCTTAAAAAAAGAACAATTATATCCAAATTTTATGCATTATTTTCATTGGTTACGTCGAGTTTTAATGAGCTGCAAATGTTATTCAGCTGCTGTGGGTTACGTGATCTTGATCGGCGGTCAAAGACCTCATCCATTTACCATAACGAACAGTTTCAATTTTCATTGACGTAGTTCCGATTTTTTTTTAAACGCATTCAAAATATACGCCCTGTATTAATTTTTATCTCGATCAACGATTATTGGGATTTTCCATGGTGGATGAGGATAAAAAAAAGGAAAGGCAAAACGTCAATCGCCTCTGCGTGGCCTCAGACGAAAAGCCAGCCTTGTGGATCGGTTCCTTCTTCCTCTCCTCTACCCCTTCGCGTTCCATTCGTGTTTTTTTTTGCCGGCTATCGTCAAGGTGAAGCATGGTCACCCGATTCCTTCCTCAAATGCCAACGAGAACTCGATATCCCGCTTACGATTTTACCCCGAGCTAGCTGACGATCGCTGCATGGGCTATTCCGTATCGACTCGGCAGCTTCCTATTTATTTTTTTTTTCAACAGCACAAATGGTACCAGAAGGAACAATTGTGGAAAAAATCCAGGCACGCCGAACCCAAACAAACAAACCCATCATCGATACCCGGCGGTTTTCCATTACGTAATCTCCAAGACAGTCGGCGAAATAAGTGGAAAATAAAATTGAAAATTCTGGTTCTGGTCAGGGAACGGGTAGTCTCCGAGGATCTGGAAGTGACAAGTGTGGGGTGAAAGTGAAAGGGATGAGATCGTAACAGCCCGGAGGGCATACGGGCGCTCAAGCTTCGAGCGAAAAATACCAAGAAATCCCAGCGTCAAACGTCGTTTGCTTTTTCACCAGACCCAAACGAGGAAAAACGATTGAAGAAAAGTCAATGCCGGAAGTCACTGGAAAGTTTCCTTTCCAGTTAACCCGTAACTGTCACTGGGGGTCCAGTGGACCCCAGGCAAATTTTGTACCGATACATCGTAGAAAGGTCCATTGAGAATCGAACTTGTGTTCGGCGTGGGATCCACTATACCTACCCCGTGTGATCGTTACGCGTCGTTCAAGACGTGTGACCATTACGGGTTAAAATTTCCCCTCCCCCCGGCCCCCATAAAATCCACGCGAGAAGCGTGCGAGAGATTTGAGAATGGAGCGCCCAGTGGAAAAAGTTGCAGTAGTAACGGGCCGCGTGTGATCAGACCAGTGCCAAAAAGTTCGGTCGAGACGAGTTCCCTCTCGATATTCGCGATGACGGTGTTTGCGCGGCGAGCGTTCGATCTTCCGATCGTTTCGTCCAATCGTCGAGTGGCGACCCGAAACGTGAAGAACGTCGAAGGCATCGTCCTTGCCGTTGCCGTTGCCGTTGCCGTTGCCGTTGCCGTTGCCGTTGCCGTTGCCGTTGCCGTTGCCGTTGCCGTCGGACCCTCCGGAAATGGAAGATCAAAATGAAAGGTAAAAATCAGTGGAAACTGCGAGAACGCGGGCGGACAGACGCGAGAGTGCAATAACGAGGGAACGAGTCTCGATACTTTCGAACCGAGAGCACGTTCAGTCTCTTTTTTTTCTTTTTCTCGTTTTATGCCTCTCTCTCTTTCTTTTTTCACTTTTTCTGCTTTCTGTTTTCTACCTTTTTCTCTCTTCCTGTTGATCTCTCTCTTTCTCTCTCTCTCTCTCTCTCTCTCTCTCTCTCCCTCTCTCTCTCTCTCGTTCTCTCTTGCTCTCCGTTTTAGGCGTGGCCAGCATACGCGCGACATTCAGCGGAAATTATAAAAGAATTATAAAAGGAACGAGTGGATCGTACTTATAAGTCGCATATGAGCTCAACAAGGACGCCTTGTAATACCCGGGGAACAGCATACCACGTATACCCGCTCGATACGGTAGAACTTCGCGTTCCACTTTTCTAAAATAAAACAAATAAAAACAAGAAATAACGCAGCTGGTTATTAAAGGCAGTGAAGATAAGATCGAAGCCGCGTTCGTAGTCGAAAACGTCCGTACAGTTGAATAAACGAAAATTATAATGACGCTTAAAAAAAAACTGAGTTAGCCTTGTATTTATGCTTGAAATGCGTTGTCATTATTGATAACATTCAAAATAATATTGAGCAAATAAATACAGAAATGAAAGAATAAATAATTTGAGAATCGACACGACTCGATGAATAAATAAAATCTTCAGTTTCTATATTGGCACCAGCAAAGTTGACCAGAATTAGAGTTCCAACGGAGAACTCTAATTCTCTGAACAGAACGAAAAAAGTTGAACAATTGATGTCCCTCGAGGAGGAAAAAGCATTAATCGTTACACGGTCATTACTCGTGTCGATTTCTCCAATAGCGATTCTCGCCTTCAGGAAATTGACGAAATCCCATTCACCGTTACTTCACCTCGCAAAGACGAATCGCCTCTGAACGTTTCCCTACCGGAAGCAACGACGAGAAGATTTCTCGTTGGAATAATCGTGGAAAGTGAAACGATTAATTTACTCGGGTGACTTTTCGTCGCGAATGAGCGTCGAAAAGTGAGCCGCGTTATTCCTCGTCCCTACCATTATCCATCATAATTCATTATATATCCGGAAATAACCGAGAGTTCTCATGCTGCATCGCAAAGAATAATAAACAAAGCCGTCTCATCAAATTATCGTGGCCTGTGCAATCTGCTTATAAACGGTTCGAGCTCTCACTTTTCCGTACGATAGTACGAACAATGTATCGTACAACTCTGTCTCTCTCTCTCTCTCTCTTCGTTTGAATCTCGTTAACCACGAGGTAATGATAATTTCGCGAGAAGCTTCCTCGTCTGTTTATTCGCGGGAGAACTCTCAGATTTATACACACTGTCGTGCAGTCCCTGTCGGCGAAGCTTGCAAGTAACACGTTGCGACTAACGACGAGTCGTACTCCGTTATCCACGAACTTCCTGGTTTGTGCCAGGATGACGGATTAAAAAAAGGTTAACCAGGTTATTAGAAATTTTCGAGCAGGTTTTAACGTACGCGATACAAGTACGGAGAGTAAAAAGGTCATTTTTGTATTCGTGCAATGTTGGATTTCAGCTGGACCTCTCGTCTCTTGTCTCTCTCTCTCTCTCTCTCTCTCTCTCTCTCTCTCTCTCTCTCTATTTATTTATTGGCAAACCAGCGTATGTCGATCCAGCTGTGTCAAAAATGACAGATAACGCAATAACTCGAGTTGCGCTTCACCACGAACGTCCGCGATAGTCACGAGGCAATGGGATCATAAAAAATATAATATTTTCTCACTGGTGCACCTTCCTCGTTCATAAATCCCTCAATAAGGTCTCATCCTTTCTCTACGAGGCCCCCGCGAAAGAAACGCCGCTTGCGTTATCCCCGTAATGCATTGGGAGCGAAACGATGAATTCTCGTGAACGCGGTCCGGGAGTAACGTCCCGTGTCGAAATGCAACACTCGCGAGCTGTACAATCATTCACCTCTCTCGTGCCGTACGTGTGCACGTACACGTCTACGCTCTGTGAACACGTATCAAAGTATACGAGAACGCGTATACTTTCGGATCAAACTTGCGGCACTTTGGTCTACCCGCGGTTAAATTTATCCTTCGAGCGCTCGAGTTCTTCCACATTTTACTTTATTTCGCTTTCGTCTATTTTTTACGTGCGTATGAACATTTGATCGAGGGAAAATGAAAGAGAATCGAATCTGTGATTTCTCAAGTTTAGATTTTCGAGACTTGCACGTGGAATGGCCCGTGGCTCAATTCGTGCAGTACGAACACTCGAGAAATTTCGCTGCTGCCTATAAAGAGGAGGTAGAAATCTCTAACGATGCTCTTCTACGTATATACGTACCCGTGTCAGACAGACGCGAGAGAACCCCGCGTCTCGATACCTTGGCGCATGGGACTGAAATTCCTGACGTTCAATCTTTTTCCATGCTCGTCACGCATGCAAAATCGTGAGAGGTCTCATCTCCGGGAGTTTAAACACGCTGCCGGATAACCAGAGTTTCTTGTTTTGCTTGACAAGTATGAGAATATCTTTGTGTGTGCGCGTTAAATATTTTTTTTTTTCAACTCTTCGTAACTTAAGTACAAAAGTGGAAAGTCAATCTCTCAGGGTCTTCGTGGACGCAACGGATTTTCTCGTGGACACGGTATGCTAATTTTCATCCGAGGTGGCGTAGTAATTGCTGAGTACAGCTAAAAAAGAAAAACGCATGTAAGTGCTCCCATTGGAGGGAGAGAAACTCAAAGAACAATGGGATGCAATTGCCTGACGAATGCCTGATGGTTTTTCGTTTCTCGTTTGACCCTCGGTCGAGGGTTTTTTTTTTCAATTATTAGTTTTGAAGGTGAGAGTGAAACGATTGAAGGACGACCTTTCTTGAACCCGTAATGGTCACGCGTCCTATACGCCAGGTAATGGTCACATACTTGATTTATTG
Source organism: Ophioninae sp. B BG-2022a (assembly GCA_030522765.1). Lineage (NCBI taxonomy): Eukaryota > Metazoa > Arthropoda > Insecta > Hymenoptera > Ichneumonidae > Ophioninae sp. B BG-2022a. The sequence continues at coordinate 18,698 of JAPYZJ010000582.1, forward strand.
ACAAAAATCTTACGCGAGTATTCTATTTCATATGTTTTTCAAGTAATACAATCGTTTTGTCTTTCGTTTTAAAATTTCAATATGGCGAAAAAAACAATAAAAAGGAAAAGAACAAAAAAAACTCCAATATATATTGAAAAATTCATATACATTTTGATGGAGATCATCTTGGGCCTTCTCAATTGCTCGTTGTTCATACTTGAAAATATTCACGGGACATTTATGGAGAGAAGGGACGTTGGTGAACGATAATGATGATGATGATGATGATGACGACGATGACGATGACGACGAGAAAGAGAGACGATTGTCTACCTCCTGTAATCAGCGTGCTCTGATTAGAGAGGAGTTACAAGGTCAGTGGGATGTGCATTATGCTCGTCCTCTTGGTGACTGGTACCCACGCCAAGTTTCACCACACACACAGGCAGACGTATGTGGCTCGTCGTAAACCAAGGGGGGAAACCTCGATTCGTAGGAATGATAGCAATAAAAGAGGAACAAATAAATAAAAACCTTTTACACTACTTCACAAATAAGTGAACCGAGAATAATGACTTTTAACAACATTCACGTTTCTGATCTAGATTCCCTCGTTCCCAATTGCCTCGACGCATTGTAATCGTTAATTAATTAATTACCCCGTATGTATACTTTTTATTGTCCATCAGGCAATAAATTAATTTGCTGCTGCTCGTGGGATTGTTTTTTTTATCGCGTTGAAAAAAAAGGCAATGGCTCGGATAAATGATTTATTAGGCTCGTGCGATGAGATCGAATTTGCTGGAGTTAGCGTTCGTTTGGGTCCTCGCTGATTCGACTTCTTTTGTAGTTTACTTCCCTGGGAAATAAAAATTTCTTGTTGGTGAAATCGGTGACCGCTCGCGTGCGAATGGGTACAGGTATCATCGAACTTTTAACGGTCCGCGCAACTGCAAAGTGAAGAAAAAATATTGCCCTCTTCGAGACTGGTTTTCATTAATTTCCCTGTGCCCTTGTGCAATTACTGTGCTATCGGGGACCTCGTGTGGCTTGGGCCAACTGGGCGCAACACTCTCGGTAATTGTCGACAATCTGGGAACAGCCGAGTGACAAGTGTGGAGTAAAAGTGAAAGGGATCGTAAACTACTCGCAAGGGCACTCGAAGATACATTAGAAATAAAAAATTCATCAAATCCGATATGATTCGAGATAAAATCGAGATGAAACCTTGGCGTTTTTTATTGGTCACATTGTTGATGATGAATGTCGATACGACAATGGAAACAAAACGTAAACATTCTCTAGATTTTTTTGAATCAATAAAATACAAGGTACGATCTTTAGTTAGTCAATCAAATGGATATTAATTGATAACTTTGATATTTCTCCATCGATCAAATCGTTGGTGATAATTGTAATAAATAAAGAAAGAACATTTAATTCTGATCGATAAAAAAAAGATAAAATTCAGGTACTTTCTACCTGCCGACCAGACACAAAAAATCAGCCCGGTGTTTTAGCGTGGTTCATCACGCGCCGTTGCGTCATCATTTCTATCGGACTGGTATGATTAATTTGTCAATTTCCTCCGATCGTCCGTTTGCCCTGTGATCTCGTGGCTAGAAATCCCCGTTTCGTGGTTCGGCAAAACTTTAGCGGCAAGATCGAGGTTTGCCGATCGACCGCAGACAACACTTTCCCCAGCTACCCTATTGGCCGTTGTAGCGTTGCAAATATTTCGCGATTGAATTCCACACCGTCTTTCCGTCCGACGGGCTCACCCGAGAGGCAAAAAAAAACGTCAAGAACAAAAAGTACGCAATAGGAAAGGAACTTGTCGCGTTTCTCGACGTTGTATCTGAACGTGTAGCGAACGGTGTATAGAAAATACAACTTTAAGATAGTTTTTGTTTCCTCGCTCGCTACGTCGGGCAGTCGACGATTGTTCATTCTTTGACTTGCTTTCAGGTGTCACTCACGACAGCGAAGAGGACTGCGGCACTCGTTTCCTTGGCTCTCGTGCTCCTTGCAATACTGCAAGATGTCGAAGGTGCGTACAATTTTCTGAAATTTTTCCGCCCAAAAAACAACACCGACTTTCCACAATTTTTTTTCCGATGAAAATATCGAATTGCGATATCGAGATTTTGCACCAACTTTCCAAGTAGTCTTGCAAGCTGTGAGATTTTTTTTTTCTTCGAGAAATATCGATACTCTTTGACATTATTATTGTTTAAACAAAGTGCCGACTTTTCTGGTGATCGGTGATGATCTCGAACTTTATTCGAGATGATTATGATTATTTAATTATTTAACGGTCCGAGGCGGTTCGCGCGGTTCCATTGAAGGCGCGATTCGATCGTTTCGAGACCGATATCTCGAGCGCAACATTGAAAAATGCTTTCACTCCTGGCAACATTATTGCTCTTGCGGCAAGTGCAATTTTTGAAACTCGTAAATTTCTCTCACACTTTTACGCCTACTTAATCCCTATTAATTGAAAGATCGTTAGATCCGCCCAGAGAAATTACGTTTAATTGAGCGAATTGATCGTAAACGTTCTTGCAGTCAAGCTCCCCAGTCAAACTCCACATTCCATTAGCAACAAAAAAGAAAACAGAAAAAAATAATTTTTCAAATTATTTTGCTCCAATTATCGTATTTGTTTTTTTTTTCATGTTTTTTTCGAGTTTTCACTGGTGGATGTTGACGAATGTTGACTCGATCGGTTTTCAGGCGCGAGGAAGAGATTCCGGCGACCGACGACTCCGTCATCTCTGAGCAGCGATCAAGAAGTATCCGCAAGTGTAAACAGGCTCAAAGTTACTCGTAACAGAGTATCCAGCAAAAATACGAAGCATGAAGCGCACACCGGCAAATCGACTGATTACAAGGTAACCAATGACAAGACTGAGTGGAATATCTGAACGATGAAGAAAAAAAAAAAAGAAAACAACTACGGCCAATTTACAATGTAATAGACTAGATAAAGTAGACGTACGTGCTGGATCGATGTTGAAAATCGATTACGAAAAAAATCGTGACCGCTGCTCTTATCCGTGTCGATCGAAACGTGTTCGTTGCGGAGCAATGATCGTAAATACCTTCGTGAAAAACGAAAGTTACTCTTGCCATGAGGGTGGATGAAAAAATTGTTGCTGTACTAGTTTGCGCCTGTACGCACGTACACACCCATACGTAAACGTGAATACATTTTTCTATTTCGCTGTAATAAAGCATGGCGGAATCAATTTTACAGGAATAATTGAGAAATATAATAATTTTAAATAAATAAAGACTGTATGGATTTTTATCAATTTTTAAATGATTATCGTAATTTTTTGATATTTTACTCATATATAATTAAACATTTATTAATAATTACTACAGTTATAAATAAATAATTATGCAAATCTCCTTATATATATATATATATATATATATATACATATATCAAACGAGATTTACATAGTATACCCAGTACATTGATGGTGCACAAGGATTCGTACATGTTTGTGTATGTTTGGCTTTGTTTTGAGCCAACGATATATGTTTATATGCATATATACAGGGTGTCCCACGTAAGAATGTCATCCGTTAAATGGAATATTGGGAGTGAAATTTTGAGGCGATTACATAAAAAAAAACCGTCTTTTTAGAAGTTGTTAACGATTTTTTCTTGAAAATGTTGGCTTTTCGGGATAATTAATGGCAGATCCGTGCTCAGGGGATAAAATAACATCGACATGGGCCGTTGAAAAAAAATTTTTTTATTCAGATTTTTTTCCGATTTTAGGGCAAAATATGTTTTTTCACTCAATCATCGATAACTTTTTTTCCTGTAGGATTTGGCACTCCACTCTGTGCTCAATTTTTTCGTTATGATTTTCTCTTGAAAATGCTTTTTTTAACAGTCAAATCCGACCATTTTTCGATTTTTGGCAGAATTTCAAAGTTGGACCATCGATTTTTGCCGATTTTTCCATACATACCCCTTTGCCTCTTTTTTTCCGATTTTTCAAGTGGACTTTCCGGGAAAAGTATGAGAGATATCGACATGAATCCAACGCCATTATTTAAGTTAGGCAAAAACCTTTTCCAAACCCACCAAATAAACCTCCATAGCATATATGAAGCTCACTGTACGGCCTTTTGAAATCTCGTGATTTTGCCGATTCCGGAAAAGTGGGCGGGAAAGTCGAAAAATATTTTTTTCCGTTTTTAAACTCTCAAAAGGGTCTGTTTAATCGGAAATTTTCCGCTGATTACGAATATGTCTGAGTTTTTGCCGAAAGTGCAAAATTAGCCTGGGAAAATGCGAAAAACCGTTGCTAGAATATTTGTTCGACATTTTTCCCTAGAAATGGGGAGTTTAATGCGAATTAAATTAAGGATTTGTCTTCAAGGTATCAAAATACCTTGAAGACAAGTCTAAATGTAATAATTATTTCAAGGTTAAGCCCGGTGAATGGGCGCGCCTGATTGGCTGCCTCTGAAAATTAATAACAATTCAGATTAACATGGGATGTCAGGATGACATTCTTACGTGGGACACCCTGTATATATGTGTTTTACATGTATACATGTATACATGTATTTTAGTGATAATTCTCCGAGCAACAATAAAACGCGAATAATAGTAATAATGATAATAAGATAAGTAACGATTATGGACAGACCGGTGAACGCAATTCTTAGAGATCGTTACCCCGCGTTCCTGAGCTGAGTTATTCGATCTCTGCAATTTGCCCAGCTGGCACATGTATTTTACAGACACGAGACTCAAGATAGTTGCAAGGATAAGCGTTCGGATTGTAAGAATTCTTGTGCTTCTTTTTCATTTGTAATACTTTTTTGTAATACTGATAGATTAACCGACAACCATCTGGTTCGCTTAGTACAGCAATTAATTTTTTTTTTCATCTCGTTAGAATTTTTCCGAGAGGAAGTATCGTTTTTTCCACCAATTTTTGCGATCCTCGTTGAACGAGTAGGAAATAAGTTTGACATTTGTTTCGGATTTTTGTAAAATCTTTTTTTTTCATATATAATTTTGTTTTTTAAATATTTTATATTGAGTTATATGTTGTTATCAACTTGTAATATTGTTTTATATTTCATATGAAATTATATGTTTTATTTATGCTAAGTTTATTTATATGTTTAAAGTTCTTTCTTAACATTATTTTATATTTATCATTATCGACGAATGGCGGTCGTGGGACGAGAAGGAAAGAGTGTTCGATTTTTTTTGTATTATCGTAAAGTAACGCACAAGTAAGTTACGCACAATCGTAAAAGTAATTTTTATTGGTGATGATTACGGCAGGTCGTATGTTACTACACAAATTGGTCGCAGTATCGTACGAAAATCGGTAAATTCACACCGGAGGACATACACCCGGATCTCTGTACGCACATTATATTTGCGTTCGGTTGGTTGAAGAAGAACAAACTGACGAGTTTCGAGGCGAACGACGAGACTAAAGATGGAAAAGTCGGTCTCTACGAGAGGATCACGAACCTCAAGAAGGCCAATCCGTCCTTGAAGATTCTTCTCGCAATCGGTTCGTACTTCGGACGCATCAGGAGTCACCTTCATTTTCACCGATTTTCAGCATCATTCTATTTATTTATTTGTTCGTCATTCTCTCATGTCCCTCTCCAATGGAATTTCCGGTGACCTTGAATTTTTGGGCGTGGGGTCCACTACACCCCGTGGTACCGCTGTATATCGGTACAATTATTTTTAAAAAATGTTTAAAACGTAGGTGGCTGGTCCTTCGGTACGCAGAAGTTCAAGGAAATGTCGTCGTCCAGGTATGCCAGGCAGACCTTCATTTACAGCGCCATACCGTATCTCCGAGATCGCGATTTCGACGGTCTCGACATCGATTGGGAATATCCGAAAGGCGGTGATGACAAAAAAAATTACGTTCTACTCCTGAAAGGTACAAAAACTATCACTGTTTCATTTCACCATGAAACCCCAACGGTGGGGCGTCCGTGTTCGAGTTCAAATATTCCGAAACATACGTAGCATGCTCGTACGCCTTGGTATTTTCTAATAAATTATTATTAATTATTTGTATTGTTTTTTTTTTGCAAAACAGTTCTTTTTTTAGTTAGAGGTTTAAGGAAGGTTCATGAATTTTCCCAAATATTTTCTAAAGCTCTAAAATTGTGGAATAAATTAAGAGCTCGAAGGATCCAAAGTTGGGGTGAATTCAAATCGGATTTTGCGTTTGACAAATTGATTTTATTTTTTCGAGTTTCTTTTTTGTTGTTTTATTCGATTGGAAGATGGCGTCAGCATTTTATACGTGCATGTTGACAGAGCTTCGGGAAGCTTTCGAGGCTGAGGCCCAGGAGAGAAAAAAGACACGACTTTTGCTCACTGCTGCAGTCCCCGTTGGTCCTGACAATATCAAGAGCGGATACGACGTACCTGCGGTGGCCAGGTAACTCGGGTTTTCAAAAATCATGTACCGCAATATTTATTTATTTATTTCCTTCTTCAATTTCTCGAGATCTTCAATTCTTCGAAATTTGTAATTCCTTAAAATGTATAATTTCTGAAAAATGTGACTTTTTTCGAATCGTTTGGATCTGGAAATTTGTAGTTTCTTGAAATCGTTAATTCGTCGAAGTCTTCGATTTCTCGAAGTTGTTGATTTCTCCAAGTGTTTAATATCTTGAAAATGATCGTTCCGTTTCCTCGTTGCAATATTGGCTGATGGGAAAGTCTGATGGAAGATAACCAATCATGAAATTCGTCTCGCAGCTATCTGGACTTCATAAATCTGATGGCGTACGATTTCCACGGTAAGTGGGAGCGCGAAACCGGTCACAACGCGCCACTGTACAGTTCCTCGTTGGACTCGGAGTACCAGAAGCAGCTGAGCGTCGATCACGCGGCCGCACTGTGGGTGAAGCTCGGGGCACCCAAGGAAAAATTGATCATAGGAATGCCGACGTACGGAAGATCGTTCACTCTCTCGAATCCGAGCAATTATCGTGTACACTCGACAGCCAATGGGGGTGGAAAAGCTGGGGAGTACACCAAAGAGGCAGGCTTCCTCGCTTATTACGAGGCAAGTTTTCAACCTTTCATTCACGTCTATAGCAAATTCATAACTCGTACTCCAAAGTGCATTAAAAAGTGCGTGAAAAAAAAAAAATATATATATATATATATACATTATGTACAAAACTTAATATAATATTTAAGAAAATGAAACAACAAATTCTCTGATACTTTTTCAAAATGGAGGGTATAATCCAGTGGCAAGTAGAAAATATATATCGAGTTGCGAACTGCCAGCTGAAAGTGTCTTTTTTTATAATTATTTGGGAATCAGTTAACTGAGAATTGTTTCAGAAAGTTAACACTCGACCAACAAGTGAGACGTTTAAAAAATGATAAAAACCTTTATTCCTCGATAATATGGAATAATTCCTCCGCCAAGCCCCTCTCACGAACGTTTAGTCCAACGATGAGAGCCGCCGGCTTCGGGATAGCCGGCTAATGGAAAAGTTGGACGCGGAAGTAAAAGAGAAATCGTGCAATCGATTTCGCGGTTTTGCGGGTTAACTGTATAATTTCCTGACCACCGTAACGACAGAAAGCTTTTCTTTAAATTTCCAATTTGCCCGTTTGTTTGTTCGCTCCGGCAGATTTGTGATATGCTTCAAAACGGCGCGGCGTACGTTTGGGACGACGAGATGAAGGTGCCCTATCTGGTCCACGGTGATCAGTGGGTCGGTTTCGACGACGAGAGATCGATAAGGAACAAAATGACGTGGCTGAAGAACACCGGATATGGAGGTGCCATGGTTTGGACGGTGGATATGGATGACTTCAATGGCACTTCTTGCCCCGGTAACCTCAGATATCCTCTGATCGGCGCCATGAGGGAAGAGCTGCGAGGCGTCTCGCGTGGAAGTGCCGCCAAAGATGTCGACTGGTCCAGAGTAGCGAGTACCATTGAGGAAACGATCATCGAAAAACCGGAACCCTACAAAGTTTCCGTCTCCGAAGTTCTCAGCAAAGCCAAGAAAGTCCCGAAATCCAATCAGCTGGTCATCAGTTCTCCTAGTCGTGGTGAGCCTTTCTTCGCCAAAAACGTTTATCAACCGTTATTCGACAGGCTGATGACATTATTTTTTTACATTTCCTCTGTGCGTTTTTCTACTCAATTTAAGATACGTTATTGCACATGGGCCATTCCATGCCGATTCGACCTGGAAAAATTCTGATCAATTCTACATGATGTCGTGTAATTTTTTCCCGCTTGACCTTTTGAAAATCCTTTCACTTTCATTTTTTTTTTCATTCTTGACGTTTTCGGTCTTCCTTAATGACGTTCCCGGCCTTGCCAAGACTTCAGGTTGTTCCGCATCTTTTTCAGAAAGGGAACCCCAAGCGATTTGCTATCTGACGAACTGGTCGCACAAACGACCATCGAGTGGTCGTTTCATGCCAGAAGACATCGATCCTACTCTTTGCACTCACGTCGTTTACGCTTTTGCAACCCTCACCGAGCATCTCCTGAGCGAGGGCAGCGAGAAGGACGTCGAGATGTACGGAAGGTTGATTCGGCTTCGTGAAAAAAATCCTGACATAAAAGTGAGCATTTTTGAAAATTGACCAATCCCACAAACCAGTAATGGACTTTGAATAAATTCTCCGTGTGTTTTCGAGAGCAGTGACGAAAAAAGGGATTTTTTTTTTTTTCGTTCACTAGATACTGTTGGCGATCGGTGGCTGGGCTTTTGGTTCGACTCCGTTCAAAGAGCTGACTTCCAGTACTTTTCGCATGAACCAATTCGTCTACGAAGCTATAGAATTCCTGAGAGAGTACAAATTTGACGGTCTTGACGTTGATTGGGAATATCCAAGGTGAGGGTTATTTAGAAATCTTATTTCCGCATATAATTGTACTTGACCGAAATAGAAAATTATTGACGATGCGATAACCTCTCGGGCAGAGAAAGCTTGTTTCTTGCGAACAACGAGTATCCCTGCGAATAAGGAATTCACTCAAGTTGAAACAGAAAATTAACGATTCGAATATTTTTCGCTACCAGAGGGGCCGACGATCGCGGGGCTTACGTGAATCTCTTGAAGGAATTGAGGGTGGCGTTCGAGGGCGAAGCCAAAAGTTCGGGACAGCCGAAGCTCATACTATCGGCTGCGGTGCCAGCGAGTTTCGAGGCCATTGCTGCAGGGTAAAGATGAAATGTTATGAATCCAATCATTCACTATTAATCCACAATTCTCGCGAATGATTGTAAAAAATCAATAAAAAATCTATTTAAATTCAAGTAACCCCTCCACCTAACTCAACCTAACCCAAAATAAACGTTGTCCACAGCTACGACGTTCCCGAAATATCAAAGTATCTCGACTTCATAAACGTGATGACCTACGATTTCCATGGCCAATGGGAGAGACAAGTAGGCCACAACAGTCCACTCTATTCGTTGGAGAGTGCCACGAGTTATCAGAAGAAACTCACAGTTGTAAGGATCCCCTAATAATCCTCGGTCGTCGTATTGGCTAAAATGAACTTCGAAGCCGTTTCACGTAGAAAAAAAAATTCTCTTATTTCCTCGTCTGCGCCGAATTTAGGACTACAGTGCTCGCGAGTGGGTGAAGCAAGGAGCCCCCAAGGAGAAGTTGATGATCGGTATGCCGACTTACGGCAGATCCTTTACTCTCGTTGACAAGGACAAGTTTGACATTGGGGCGCCAGCTTCCGGAGGTGGAACCCCTGGAAGTTTCACCAACGAGTCCGGTTTCCTTTCCTACTACGAGGTAACCAGAACCGTTTTTTTATTTTCCGTTCTCGTACTTCCCCATCGTAACACCTGCTATTAAATTTAATTATTATTAGCGCTATAAGTACTAATGGTCAATATTATAATGAGAATTCATTATGATAATCGATTACCTTGATCATTATCAATATCGTTATTGTTATTATTATTATTATTATGACTCCGTACTTAAATAAATCGTCCTTAATAATGACTATTATTATTTTTATAGTCGTTATTACGGACATCATTTTTATAGTTATTTTTATAGTCATTAATTTTGTCATTATTTTCAGGTATGCGCGTTTTTGAACGAGGACAATACGACTCTCGTTTGGGACAGCGAACAGCAAGTGCCTTTCGCGTACAGAGATGATCAATGGGTCGGATTCGACGATGAAAGAAGTTTGAGCAATAAGGTAACATCTGATATCGCATAATGTACATATTTTTTTGTATCTTAACGCGTTATAATATCGGAAAAAAGAATAGGTTTTTGTACACTATAATAATGATATTAGTAATAATGATATAAGAATTGTTACAACGTTTATTATAATTATAAATATATAATAATCATAATGAAAACAGTCATTAATATTATTATTATTCTTATCGTTAGGTTAGCAACAATAACGATTATTTATTTTGCTAAAAAACAATTTTACTAAAAATCATTTGATAAATTGGATATGTTATTTTATGCGGTATCATAATTTTCCTCATTGTTGTTGTTCCCATAATCTTCGTTTTGCATTAGTTTATTATATAAAATTTCCTGTAACAAAAAATGTTGCTTCGTACTTAATGCTATTAATAATGATTTTTAAAATGCAGACATTCGAAGAAATGCGAGAATGGTTACGAATAATAATTGTATCAGTTTGAATTGCATGACATCATGATTCGGGTACGATAACTTGACATCGCTGATTCAAAAAATACCGATCGTTCCAGATGACGTGGTTGAAGGAAGAGGGCTTCGGTGGAATAATGATATGGTCGGTGGACATGGACGACTTTCGTGGTAGTTGCGGGGCCGGCAAATATCCGCTTATTAAGGCGATGAAAAAGGAGCTCCTCGATTACTCCGTGAAATTGGAATACGACGGGCCCTACGAGACGGGCGTTCGGGGCGGAAAGTACACGACGAAAAATCGTACGTTTCCTCGATTGGCTCGATCGATAAAGCAAGCTGCAAGAAATTATACCATACCTTTTAGTTTTTTTTAATTAATTGAATTATTCAATTGATTAATTAAATCGAATCAATAGCCATTGATAATTAAATTGATTTTTAATTAATAATGCAATTAATTATACCGAACTTTTTAAATTTTGATAATTGTTTTTCTTCGTTTTATTTGACAGCGAACGAGGTGACCTGCGATGAAGAGGACAATCACATATCCTATCACAAGGACAAGAGCGACTGCACGATGTACTACATGTGCGAGGGTGAGAGAAAGCATCACATGCCCTGTCCGGTCAATCTCGTTTTCAATCCGAACGAGAACGTTTGCGATTGGCCGGAGAACGTCGAGGGCTGCCTCCATCACACTCAGGCACCACCGGTCTAAAACATCTCCTCGATTTTCCAAAAAAAAACAAAAAAAAACAAAAATGAAATCAACAACGAACGAATTATCGTTGTGCGAAAGGAAACGACACAAAAAAGGAAAGCCAAAAATGAACACGAAAAGAAACAAAAATCGGCAAAGGAATGTTCGTTTCGCCTTTTCATACATAATTCAAAAAATTGCAAGGATCGTTGAAAACTCCCTCGATTTTTCAATAAAAAACGAAATCTAAAAAAAGAACACCGATGAACCAAGATCGAAAGATCGTTGCGTGAAAGAGGATCACCGAAAGTGCGAGCTGAACAATCACGAGTCAAAGTAGAAACCCGAACAACCACCATCAGCCATTTCCAAGGCTTTCCAAGCTGCGAATCAAAATTGCCGAAAACGAAGATCCCACGTTTCTTCCCTCCCCTCCTTTCGCCATGTTCGTTTCCTTTTTTTTTTGGTTTGTTTATTGAAAAATTGCAATGATCGTTGACATCATCGGTGGAATCGTAGTCAGTCGTAGAACTCGATCGTGATCGCGATAAAAACGAAGATCGAGAGCCAGGCCTTTGGGAGCCTCTCGTAATTTCCGGAGCTGAGTGCCGAGGCTTGGCAGGCGGTGTGAGGAGTTCCAAGGGTGAGGAGAACCTTGTCCGAGCTGTAGGACGGCGTGGTCTCCGTGCATACCGCTCGGCCTGCCAAAGTTCTCAACTGACGAGCGTCCGATTGCGAGGCCGTGTGAATCTGACGCGATTCCCTCAGCCAACGACGCAGCCACATGCTCAGCCACGCAATCTCGCAGTCGCACTCCAGAGGATTTCCCGACACCTGAAGACCACCTTCGTAACCGTCGAAACAAAATTAAAAAATAAACGTTGCGACGTTTGTGATAAAAATGAAAAATGAAAAAAAAGAAATATTAGTATCGAAGCGCGACCGGAAGTAGAGCTATGTTTTTTATAGAAACCTCTTAAACCCTCCAAAAGAATTTTTCGCGGTGCGTTTTTGCGCTTTGATTGGAATAATGGAAAAGAAAATGAAAAAAGAAAAAAAAAGAAAAAGGTCACGTTGTACCGATCGATATCGGACCGCGAAGTGAAAATGTGCTTTATATTTTGTTTCTTTCACGCACCCCTCCGTTTCTGTATCTATCTCGCCCTTTTATATTATTATTATTATTATTATTTTATTTTATTTTTATTATTATTATGTTGATGTAAGAATTATTGTTATGGACTATGTAAATTGCTGGTTATCATAATAAACGAATGTACAGTAGAGATGAAGAATATTGAATATAAACTTTTTCGTTATAGTTAATAATAATAAGACGTTTACGTGATAAGTTATGAATACTGATAACAACTAAGAAGTTATCAAATAAATAAATCTATTTAATATAAATTTCCTTTTAATTGGAATGAATTCTGTAATTCTTTAGTCAACTGGTATACTTTTTAATGAGTATAAATTTTGCAAAGAGATCTAATATAAAAGCCACCGATTGTAATTATCATTCAATAATCCGAATAACGAAGAAAATATTTCGGTCGCTTTTTTTCCGACCTGTAAGCTTTTCCCTCAAGGGTACCTTAAAATCGAACGAATACTTTCTGCCGAGTGGAACGAGGAAGAGAAGTGATAGTCACCAGCGACCATGTTGGTTCCAACAGCTTCCCAGGACAAATTTCCATAAATGACCGAAGGGCTGAGTTCGTTGATGTGATTGTTGCGCAGGTCGAGGGTGAGCTGAGACATTCTTTTGGTCAGAGTGAGAAATATGTCGGACTGCAATCGCCGGACGTGAGTGTCCTTTATCCGGAGGATCAATTCGCCGCCTTCGATCGTAGAGAAAGCTTCGGAGGATATGACCTCCAGCTGGTTGCCCGTTATCGTCAGTTCCCTCAGTTGCTTCGTGAACGCGTTTTGTATCTGATGTTTGAGGGTGCGCTCGGTGACCTCGATCTCGACCGTACGAAGCGGCAAGCCGCTCAGCAGATTGCGCAACTCGAGGCCATTGGCGTGGGGCCAGGTTTGGATCCTCAGGTGCTTCAGATATCGCAGCTTCCTCAGGGAATCGTTGTCGACCGATCTCGTTCTCGCCAAGTTTCGAAGGTTGAGGGTCTCCAATCTTGGATAACCGGCGAAGCTCTCCTTCGTCAGGACCTTCGGACAGATCGGATTGGCAGGTAGAAAAGAGGCTGGATCGGCTGATGGAATTGGAAAGGCTTCGCATTCAGCGCGAAAATTGACGCTGGGCTACACTGGACCCCAAGTGTGTACAAAGGATTGAAAAGGATCAAACGAGTCGTTCCGAAATCCTAACCCCAATACCGAGTAACGAATCGATAGCGGAAATACCTCAATGGGGTTTCCGGAAACGTCGAGTTCCCGAAGAAGAGGTAGGTTGACCGGTGGCATAATCGTCAAAGAATTATTTACGAGGAGCAGTATCCTGAGGGACTGCAAATACTGGACGCTGTTTTCGTTGATGTCAGCTATGTCGTTCAGAGAAAGATCGAGAACGTTGAGCCTGGTGAGCGGAAAAGCCGGGATTTTCTTCAAGCTGCAATTCGCCATGTACAGTTGTCCGAGACCCGGCAAATAATGGAAAACTTCTTTGAAGTTGGCTTGAAAGTGGTTGTGCGATATGTTGAGGCTGAGCAGCGTGGCCAACGAGACGAAAGAGTTGTCGGGAAGAATGGTGAGCCGATTCGCCGCCATATTGAGGACGGTCAATTGGGATGTCGGAAATGTCGTCGAGTCGACACGATCGACGTAATTGTTCGCCATATTGAGGTCCCTCAGGGTGTAGCCGAGTTCGAGAAACGATCGGGACGGTATCAACGCTATCTTGTTTCCGCTCAGGTCGAGTATCTCGATTCTCGTGCCCTCGAAAACATCCCGGGGCAACGTCCTTATACGATTCTTCGCGAGATTCAGAATTCGCAAAAGTTTCAAATTCCGAAATTGCTGGTTCGACAATTGGCCGATCTCGTTGTTGCTCAAATCGAGCTGCTGCAACGATTGGGCACCGTGGAACGATTGCTTTCGCAGCGCCTCCAAACGATTCTCCTGGAGATTCAAGGTCTCCAAACGGGCCAGGTCGAACGTACCTGGGAGTGTTATTCACGCGATAATTACAAGTTTATATAAGAATTCAAAAAGAAGAAAGAAAGTCCGTTGCGTAAAAGAAGAAAGAATAAAGAAAAAAAACGGAGAGGAACTTTCGCGCGAACAATTATGAAAAATTGCGGTCTCGGTAGCCGAGACCTCGGGCCTGTTCAATTTCACGAGTTAATTGTCCAGTCATCGTCGTGATCACTTTCTCGGTGACCCTTTTTGTAACTATTTCGTTTCGGATGAAACGTCTCGTGTCGTGCCGGAGGGCCAATTCGAACACTTTAAGAACCAGTCGAGGGGGAGAGAATTGTCGAGGTCGTGGGACCACCCGATAAAATTTCGCAGCTCTTCGCCGCAAAAATAAATCGTTTTTCAAACTACGAATTAAACTGTCAGTTGAGCGATACTCGGCAACGCTGGATATTTCGTGTGTGTCAGCTGACGAGTAGTCGAAAGCAAATAAAGTCTTGTACACTTAAATACCGTCTTTCATTGTTTTCTATATGAAATACTCATTTTACAGGGGCGATATTAATATTACTTGAATACTTGCGGTTAGGATTACTTTCGTGGATTTTAATCATCACAAAATTAAGGGTTTCAGAAGGTCCAACCCTGAAAAGCTAAGCACCATGCCAAATACTCGTTTCAGAGAATTCACATGAATTTCACTTGAAAATGTTGACTGAGTCCTATTTCACGAATACCGACACTAGATACCTCTAAAACATAGCTTCCAAAGCTGCCCTAACTCGAAAAAACGCGTAGCTCACCTGGCTCGATGTTGACGAGTTCGTTGTTGCGTAGATCGAGATTCCTCAAATTGGGCATACCAGCGAAGGCATCAGCCGGAAGTTTGGTGAGATTGTTGAAGCCTAGATCAAGAGCGGTAACGTTGTTGACGAGAGTTTGCGGGCTAACGCTGGCGATAGCGTTATAGCTGGCGTTGAGTGAGAATTCGGGTCCTCCGGAGTCGACAATGGCGTCAAGATCGAGCGAGGTCAAACGATTGAATTCCAGATGAAGGAATTTCAAGCTGGTAAGTCCGTTGACGCAGTTTTTCTCGAGTTTGGATATTCTGTTGTAGGCCAACGAGAGTGTGACCAATTTGGGGCAATCAACGATCGCCCCGGATTGAAGGGATCGTACGCGATTGCCAGTGAGATCGAGGGATCGCAGTTCCGTCAAATTGTGGAAGGTGATTTCGGGTATGGCTTCGAGGAAGTTGTAGCCAAGTTTGACATCGCGAAGAACTCGATGGACTTCCGGTTGGAAGAGTCTCTCGGGAAGATAATGAAGTCTGTTGGATTCTAGATTGACGTATCTCAACTGCGAGAAGGTGTAGAGCGCGTCGGAATTAACCGTGTGGAAATTGTTGTTGTCGAGAACGAGCCAGAGGAGATTGGTGAGTGGTCGAAGAGCTTCCTGCGGGAAGAAATCTGTAGCAAAAGCGAAGCTGAGTTCGAGAATCTCGAGGCTCTCTTGAATGCCATTGAAGGCGTCATCTTCGAGTTCCGTGAGATGATTGAAGGACAAGCTCAGTTCCTTCAACTTGTTAGCCCCGAAGAAGGCGTTGGATCGTAATTTCGTGAGGACGTTGTTGCGCAACAGTAGTATCTCGAGGCTTTCGGCCCACTGGAAGTCGCCTCTCTCCAATCGCGAGAGCTTGTTGTAGCCGAGATTGAGATGAAGCAAACGCGAGCATCGAGACAGAGCGTCAACCGGAAGCGTCACCAGATTGTTGGTTGCCAGAGAGAGGGCGCGAAGGTTTTCAGCGAATCCACGAAAACTGTCATTGGTGACGTCCTGGATGTTGTTGTTTGCTAGGTAGAGATAAGTCAGGTGTTTCAGGTGACTTATCGCCGCTGGAACCCCGGACAATTCGTTGTCCTCCAAATTCAAGTATTCCAAACTGTCGTGCAATCCGCGAAACGCGTTTTCGTCCATTTCCCGTATACCGTTCGAAGACAAGTGCATTCGCCTGATATCCAAATGGGCAAAACTGTCCGGACCCAAAACGGCCATTTTGTTGCTGCCGAGATTCAAGTCGCGTATCCGCAGTGTAGCGTTGCTTCTACGTGTTATGGCCCTTATCGAATTTTCGCTCGCGTCTATCAGCTCGATATTGTCACTCAGGAAATCGGGAAATCCGAGCAGGTCGATCTCGTTGCCGCGCAAGTTCAGCCACGTCAGAGACTCGAGTTCTCCGACGCTGGAAGGGAATTTCTTCAGGAGATTCCCGTTCAGACTCAGCGTGTGAATCTTTCGCGGCAATATCCCTTCCGGAATATCGCTGATGAGATTCCCGTCTAGATTGAGCCATACCAGGGAATCGAAATGTGCGAATCCTCGGGGTATCTCGGTTATTGAATTGTCACCGAAAAATCCACTCGCCAGAGTGTCCCTGACGTGTCCCCAGTCACCCTCCAACGATGTCAGGTGATTGCTGCGCATACCCGATCAAGACAACCAGTTGCGTCAATCAACGTGCGATTAAATTGTGTATCACTGGATCTCGCACGAGGGAAAACGAGAAGCGATCAAAATTCACCTACAGCTATGAATGACTGAACGGTGATTATTAAAAATAATTGATCCGACCTACAACAGGCCGTGTGCAATGTCATTTTGCGAAAAAGGCGGTCAAGTACGTGCCCGAGTATCAAAGTGGGCGTAGGCTCGTACACAATTGTCATAATCGATCAAAATTTCATTCGAATCGAACACGTTCAACCGATTGATCGATTTTTCATTGAACGTGTCTCCGAAGTGATCATCGATATCAAATGTGGTGAAAGTGTAGGCGAGCCTCAAAAATATAATTTCTTAATATTTTTGTTCTGTTCTACAGCAAACAGTCTGTTCGACAGGAGTGGCGCTCGAAAAAGGCACTTTTTATGAATTTTCTCTCTCTCTCTCTCTCTCTCTCTCTCTCTCTCTCTCTCTCTCTCTATATATATATATATATGTGTGTGTATATACATTTGTGCAATTATATACAATGGTGGCCTACTATAGCCCGTTACACACGCGTTGCCTGTAATCAGGCTCGATCTTGCGAAAAGCCATATAAGAGTGCAAAAGAGACTCCAAGAATCGCAAGAGCGAGAGACGGGGCGATGGTGAGGGAGAGGCGGATGAGGAGGTGAAGATTTTCCTTACCTGTGCATATTGAGCCAGTTCAACTTTCTCAAGCCTCGAAACGCCTTGAAGGGAACCTCCTCGAGTGCGTTGTAGCTAAGATCGAGAGATCGAAGACTGTCCGATATACCGCTGTAAATTGATTACCTATTATTGTTATTATATCCCCGCAATGAAGACGCGTCAGTCGCCGGAATTTGTTGCTTTTTTTTCGTGTCGTGATTTTCTTTCTTTTTTTTTTATTTTTATTTTTTTTGTTTGCTTTGCCGGATTTGACTCACGAGAGTGACTTTTCGCCGATGTTCGCCAATCGGTTGCTCATGAGTCCGAGGCCTTCGACGCCCGCGGAGCTCGCGAGTGCGTCGTTCTCCAAAACCTGGATCCCCGAGCTCGCGATGTCCAGCTGAGCAACGTAATTCACCGAGACGTCTGCAATTTCGTAAATAGTCTCTCGTATTTAATGGACTCGCGAAACAAGGAGGCTGCAATGACCAACCGGGAAACCTGGCGAACGGTACACCCATACAGCTGATGTCCATTTTCGTGAATTCCTTGTCATCCTGGACCCAGCACAGGCACATAGTGTTGAAGTCGCATGGCGCGTTGTGAGTTTGCGGTATCGCTGATCGCCAGTTCAACGAAACGAGAACGTAAAAGATAATGGGCTTCGCGGTCATCTGGAATCGAGTAAAAAATCCATCAGCTGGAAAGTTCTCCAATCTAGGGATGACTGACGGACTTTGACTGTTTCAGGCTGGACTTTGGACGGAAAACCGGAAGCCTGCGATTCAACGAGTCGATAGTATAGCAATTCCAGTGCTGCAATTGAACATTGCAGTCCGTTATATTACAATTCCAAATAATTGCGCGATCAAGCAATTCCAAATAATTGCATGATATATCTAGCAATTCCGAATAACTGCAATTCCAGCACCGAACGTAAATCCAGCTCTCCATTCCAAAGAGTTCATAGCACAATACCAGCCGAACCAATTGATGATCCACCACTCTGATTTCCAACTTGAGAAACAACTCTACGAATTGGCATAACCAAACAAACCGCAGACAACAATGCTAAATCGTTCGATGAGTCCTCAAAGGGAAAAAGTGGCAAATAGCGAACCCGTACAAAACAAATGTATCACGAACCGTCTACCTTGACTTCCTCGTCTCCTCCTCCGTTTCCGTAATCCTGTCTCGAGTGGCTCGTCCTTGAATCTGCCCCGCGCGTACGTTCGTTCCTCGCGAGCGAGCCGGATCATTCGGAGGAACGAAAATAGCCAACGAAACGTCACGGACCCGTCAATCGGTGACGAGTTTTCGGCGAACCCGCGTCACATCGTTTCGCAATCGGATGGAAGTGTCGACAACGCACGAGTGCGAAGAAACACGGTGAAGAACGCGTGCTGGTACTGGATACCAGGAGAGAATCGTACTATGCGCGACCCGATAGTGCGACTGACCGTGAGGAAACTCGGAGGGGGGTGAGACGGCCGAGGAACGCTTCGGGGGTACTTTTTCAGAGGGTTGATCGTACCCGGCGCAGGTGCGCGGCTGGCGAACGCAGGCGCAATTCAGCGATGTACTGCTATTATGGATCGAGGACGTGGGGTCAGCGGGGGTTGGATTCCATTAAGACGTGTTTCGTGATCGAAATTACGTCTACATGCGGTTGTTTTTGTATATAATTTAGGTGTATATATGTACATACACACATGCATGGGATGTACATGACCAAATATAATATTGATAGCACTGATAAGAATAATATGAATAATCATTATTATTGTAATAATGATTATTACGATAATACGTGGCGATTACACATCGACACCGAAAGTTGTCGAATTATTATGGGAGAGAAAATAATTGGGAAATTGAATATCACTGATGACTCCGATCAATTAATGATGATGTTAATATCGTTACCTCCATGAAATCAGACCTCGTGAATTTTGCCCAAGGTCCATAGAAGGCTCTTCGTAAACGACAAAATCAGCCAGAGTCTCTAATAAGTGAACGAAAGTATTATCAAAGTTGCAAGTAAAAATTGAAGATGACGAAATCACCGCGACAGCCGGGAGCCATAAAATCTTCATTACCACTGCGCAATCGAACGTCCTGGATATATCCCTGGTGGACGATGGAAACAACGCGAGACGTTGAGCATTAAGAAAATATAAATGAACGTAGCGCGGACAGGCCGTTAATTTACTAGGCTCGCAACGACGACCGTCGCGATTAGCATGCGCGCGATCTCGTTGTTAAATCGTATGTAATAACGGTTGAAGTTCGTTTCATCAATCAGCCGATTGACTGGTTTGATCAAAACATCAAGACTCGCTGAAGAAAAAAAAAATACGAGAAAGATACGAGTCTACGATGTACGAGCAGTTTTGGATCCGCGTTCGTGCATTATCGTGCACCCTCTCCATTGAGCGATGAAATAATTCCGTCAAACTGCTCATTGCCCCTGGGGTCATCGAGGTACCGATCGCCACGTTTTTTGAATATACCAGCTTTTTATGGTTAAAATCGAGATTTTCAAAATGGCCGATGACGTTCGAATCGAACGGCGATTGGATACGTTTCTTGTCGTCTCCTTTGTAGCAATATGTACAACTCTAGCACTCGCAACGGGTAATTTCAAGATTTCAAACGAGTCGGGTACAAAGCGGCTAGCCAGTGATAATCTCGGACACGTTTGCGATCCTGCGCGATATTGAGTTGGCCCGAGGGGACGTGCGGTATCTCGCGACGATCACGAGGAGGCACGTCCGTCGTATAATCAACGTTACCCACGCGTCCCTCTTCATCGTCCCTCATTTTCAAAAACGTCATTGAATTCTCCGCGCCGGACGAATGTGCATTCTTTCAGG
Source organism: Ophioninae sp. B BG-2022a (assembly GCA_030522765.1). NCBI lineage: Eukaryota > Metazoa > Arthropoda > Insecta > Hymenoptera > Ichneumonidae > Ophioninae sp. B BG-2022a. The sequence goes on from JAPYZJ010000582.1 coordinate 39,213, forward strand.
ATAAATATCTAAACGCGGAATTATCGTCGCGGATCCGGTCCGAACTAGGATCTTCTTTCCTCAATGGAAATTCATTTTCAGCCCGACCCGTTAGATCAGATCCGACAGGGAAATGTAACACGCTCGGTAATTGGATTCCAACCAGGATCCTGATCCGGAAGTGTCACGCATGAACATTTTGTTTGTTTCATGTTTTTATGAAAATTAACCCAAAGATAAAAGGTGTGATTTTGATTTGAGTTTTCTACTGTTATCAATAAGTCCAATATTTTAAATATACAAATTTGCTTTCGAAGATTTGATTTTTAATTTTCGGGTTATCGGTAGCGCCCACGCGTACGATTTTTCAAGTCTCGGCACAATCTTGAATGAGGCTCCCTTCCCACCAGGCAAGCGTGTAAAAATGCATAATGCACGTTTGTAGTGGAGGATAAGGGGAAAAAAAGGAGAAGACGAGGGAATTCGACGACGCTTGTCAAGGAAGCGGATACGTGCCGACGAACACGCCGATATACACGATTTGTACGATGAAGAAAAAAAGCACCCGACGGAGGAGGCTGTTTGCTGTCAAAAAGTGAAAGGTTGTCTCTCTATACGCAAACTCTGTGTGTGAGAAAAAAAAGCAAAAGAAAAAGGGAAAAAAAACGTGGCTCACACAAACGTACGACATCTCCACGCAATCCGGATCTTCTTGCGGTTCGTGGAACCCCGAGAACCGATATCTCTCTCTTTCTCTCTCCATCTCCCTCCTCCCGATCGTTTCGACTTTGGCATCCAGAAGTTCGAGGAGGACCGTTACATGACAAGAGTATCGACGGCCACAGCGTTCAAGGAACGATGAAGAAGTTGATTGCCGATGTTTTCGGTGCGTCGTGATCGCGCCGTGGCAAGGCGTATCGGTATCGGGAAGTTTTGCTTACCGATCGCGGCGCGAGATCGCGAGGGGATTCAAAGCGCGTGAAAGGGTGGGAATAAACATGGGTGGGGGAATAAAAGATCGGTGAAAGATCGGCGCGAGATCGGCAAAGCGTCGGTGCCTCAAAGACCACGAGGATCGCAAACACGTGGTGCGCGATTGAAGACTGCTTTTTTTTTTTGCTTTTTTCTTCTCGAAGACGACGATCGCGGTTCGATCGGTGACGCGAAAATCGGCCCTGTGGAAATCAAAGACTTTACCGATATGGCGCTTG
>JAPYZJ010000583.1:0-40396 GCA_030522765.1 Ophioninae sp. B BG-2022a
AAAATTAAAAATCGCAATTTCTCGATAACGAAATATTTTTATCCCAAAATTCAAGCATCTATTTCCGTCTCTATGAATTCTACAAAGACTGATACTCGATTTATCGCCGTGAACTTAATCGACCCTGAGAAAATGGATTTCGAAAATTTGTGAGGTTATGTCGATGTTCGTCATGCTCTTAAACGGAGTATCGACCCGAGCTATGTACACTATCACCTGTGCTGCACACGTTTCTACGCAAACACATCTGTGTACACGTGATACCAGGCAGGAATAAAAGAAGACGACAGGAGTCAAAGCCCCGTCAAGAAAAATGAACGAAAAGAGCGGCAACCCGATATCACTGTTGTAACCGATGCGAGGGGTCGCAACGGATCCCTTTCACCCTCCGCCTTCATTCATACATCTATTTTTTTCCCCTCTCGTGCACACGAGCCAGCTCGTTTCATAGACCAGCCTTCTTCATCATGAAATTTCGGACTATCTCCGCTTGTTCTAGATTTCCGGTCGTGCCCATGTCACTCCTCGGTTATCACCGTTTTACGGTCGTACGCATGAGATCACGACGAGGAATAGGGCGAATGAAAAAAATCGTGAGAGACGATGGAAGGAGGAGGGGGGAGGGGGTTGTTTGAGAAAAGCGACTCGTAATTGCTCGGTAATTAAATTGGGAGTGGCACCTGAAAATATTAGTCATTCCTTTCATTTTTCAGACCCCCTAGGAACTCTAAAAAAAAAAGGGATCTCGGAAGTTCAATCTTGTTATTGCTTGGGCTTGGGTTTTTTCTTTGTAGAATTCTTGACGCAAGACGACTTCCGGTGAATGAGAGTTTTGAATTAATTACGTTTTTTTTCAATAAAGTTGATTTGGTTTCCCTTCGTCTCTTTTTCAGTTTTGAATCCTCCATTACACGAAACAAAATGATTTTTATTATCCAGAGGATCTTCGGATTTTCAATAAAATTGATTTGGATTCCCTTCGTCCCTTTTTCAGTTTTGAATCCTCCATTGAGGAATTCTCTACGAATTCCCTACGATATTTCTTATTTGGAATAACCTGGTGACGATTAAATGATTTTTCCACACGCTCCGCATAGAATCCCGCAGCGATGTAAGAAAATGTGGGTTTTATCGTTGAACCGAAGGAGATCTGGGTCAGCCCGTCGCAATTCCACCATAAAAATGAAAGGGCTACGCGACCAGCACGAAAGTGTGTTTCCTATGCGGTACAAAGCTACTGCATCCTTCCTATCGATCCTCATCCTTGGAGTCACCCACCTTTCCCTTCCGCCTCCTACCGTCAAATTTATTTCAACAGACGAGTGAGGTTTTCGTGTGATTCTTGATTTTCAGGCTACGAGGACGACCGGAAATCCAGGATGGGTTCCTTTTGGCTTAACGTGGCCGTTCTGAGGGTCATCATTCCCGTTACGTTTGCAGCTTGTGAGTCAACCTCAATTTAACCTCATTTTAACCTTAATTTAACGTCAATTTAACTTTAATTTAACCTCAGTTTTGCGCCAATTTAACATTAATTTAACCCCAATTCAACGTCAATTTAACCTTAATTTCACGTCAATTAAACCTTAATTTAACGTCCATTTAACCTTAATTTAACCTCAGTTTAACCTTAATTTAACCTCAGTTTAACCTTAATTTAACCTCAATTTAACCTTAATTTAACCTCAGTTTAACCTTAATTCAACCTTAATTTAACCTCAGTTTAACGTCAATTTGACCTTAATTTAACCTTAATTTAACGTCAATTTAACCTCGTCTCGATAATTCTTCAAATCGATTCATCTTAGTTTTAAGGAGGCGCCGTGTTTTTTTTTCTCAGTCCAGTTTTGTTCTTCGTTGTACAAAAAAGGTTCGTTAAAAATTCCCTCGAAGTGACGCATCGCGTTACGTCACCAACTACGATTACAGCTCTCCGATATTGACGTTTATCACTTGGATCGGCCATTGTTTAAACTCGTGTGTTTACAATCGTGTGAAAAAAGACCGGAAGTAACCGCGATGCGGAACCGACCTGCATTCATGGCCGACGACGATCGCATTCTGGAATGGTGGAGGCAGAGGAGGGGAACCAGACGATTTTGACGATGTTCCTAAATTAGAAAAGAGGCCTCTCCGCGTCAACTTCAAACATGAATTATATCATGCGCATGGGACGACACGTGTAGAGGAAAAAAGCTACGAATATAAAAATAGGTTTTATCGAATTCTTTGGGTTCAAATTCTTCGAGTGTGTTTTTTCTTTTCTTTTCGAAGCGTTTCGATGGTTGGAATATCTGTTATTGAAATGGAGAGAGGCGCTTAACGCCTACGCTGTCTGGCGAGATTATTGTTTTTTCTACTTTGAGGCTCACTTTTTGGCTAGTGCTCGATGATGGTCCGCTTAACGTTTTTTTTCCTTTTTTGGCTTTGACAATTCTTTTGCTCTGTTGGTGTAATGTTTGCGATAATAAAAATGGAAAAAGTGGAAAAATTCGGGTTTGAAACAGTTCGCTATGACATGAAATTTGGTTGGTCGAAATTCGTTTGTTTATTTATAGAGAGCGAGAAAAAAACGTATGGAATGCTTTTGGAATTCGTCGCAACCAACTGAACTAGAATTTTTATCGTACATGCAAAAGTAACAAAATGGCGGAGAAAAAAAGTAAAAAAAAAAACAAAGTGCATGTTTTTTTCACTGTTTTTTGTCAAAAATATAGCACAAATTCAAATTTTTTAACGTCACGACAATCGATTCAGTAGTTTCGAAAATGTTTGCACCAATCTGTCTGTAAAAAAGTAGTTTAGAGATAAACACGTTAAAAGATTTTTGTAAAGGAATAATCACCAAAAACATTAACTTCTATTCAATCAGCGATGCCTCAACCATTTTGATAGAATATTCTCGACCACATCAATTTTCGAAAAAATAAAAATCGAAAATTCAATTTTTTTCAAAACTCCGAAATAGAATCCCGGTGAAGTTATTTCAAAGAATAAGTGGAAAGGTCACGATTCGAGCGATCAATGAAAAATTTTATCCAAGATTTTCGGCGCTCGCTAATAAAGAGCTGACCCCTAGAGGTGAATGTGAGATTGTGTCTTCGACCTTTTGGGCGTCGTTTGGCCACGGTTCCGGAGCTTTCGAACTGGGTCACAAGTGCGTTCGGTCTCTTCCGAGATCGCGTCGGAAAATTGTATTCTCTTCTCCCCCCCCCCTCCCCCTCTCGTCGTTCCCATATTAAATCACGCGTTGTGCCGGGAATAAACGAGATTCCACTTGGCGGATTTACAACTGTGAAGTTTGCAGAAAATCGTTGCGTTTGTTGCCTAACGGTGCGTATCAATAACGAACAACATTTGTCGTCTTTCCAATCAACGAAGACACGTGTGCGTGTCGTTACGATTAATTGGTCGAGCGCTAATTCCAGCCTGAGAGGGATTAGTTGGTTCGTCACGGCGAAGAGAGTCGATGTCGCGTGAGAGAAATGTCACGAAGTCCATCAACCGTGAAAAAGAGGGAACTTTGATATATTTCATTCGTATGACATTTCGTGAGGCTTGACGAAAAATGGCACCCCCCCCGATGACCTTTTAAAAGATAACTCGTACCTACCCTCCAACGAAAAAAAAAGTGGATTTTTCAACTTAATTAATAAAGACAACATTTGGGAGCGAAAGGAACGAACTTTTCGTTTGATGATTGTTTCAGGCGCGATATGGCGACCTACCGGTCTATCGTTGATTTATCTTGGCCTGATGCTGTACTCGCCGATGGTAGCGATCCCAAGCCACGAATCGATGAACGGCAATACCGGAAGATACCTAAAGTCCTGCATGATCCTCAGTTTTCTAACTGCTCTGACTCAAATTACGTTTCACATCGTTCTACTATCGTTACCACCTTACGGTCACTTTCTCACGAACGGAAGTTTCCTGGAGAAGCTCTTCAGACATTTGGGTCTCGTCAGATTGGACAGCGCCACCGTTTGGGAAGTTTTCTTCTGGCTTCTACCGGAAATAATAGCTCTACCGACTATGATCGCTATGTATCTCTTTTGCAAACGTACGACGCAAGAAGTGACCAGAGGGGACGAAAGTGCGCTCCCGGCGACCAAGAAGATTCATCAAGATGCCAATACCAAGGTACTGAATGCTAATACTTTATTTTTGGACAACTGTATTACATTATTTGATACCAATACGAAGCCAGATGCTAATAGGAAAATAAATGATAATAACTAAGTATTGGGTGCAAATACCAAGCCTGATGCCAATATCGAAGTCTTGGGTGCCAATATAAAGCCAGAAGCCAATATCAATGTATTGGGTACCAATATCAAAGTATTGGGTGCAAATACCAAGCTAGATGCCAATATCAAAGTATTGAGTGGAAAAATACGAAGCCAGATACCAATACCAAAGTATTGAGTGGAAATACCAAGCCTGACGCCAATATCAAGGTATTAGGTACCAATATCATAGTATTGGGCACCAATATCAAAGTATTGGGTGCCAATACCGAGATAAATGCCAATATCAAAGTATTGGGTTGCAAATACCAAGCCAGATACAAATACCAAAGTATTGGGTGCAAATACCAAGCCACATGCCAATATCAAATTATTGGGTGCGAATACCAAACCAGAAGCCAATATCAAAGTATTGGGTACCAATATCAAAGTATTGAGTACCAATATCAAGATATTGGGTACCAATATCAAAGTATTGGGTGACAATACCGAGCTAGATGTCAACATCAAGGTTTTGGCCTAAATACCAAGCCAGATGCCAATATCAAAGTATTCGGTGCAAATACCAAGCCATATGCCAATGTAAAAGTATTGCACGCCAATACCAAAGTATTGGATGCCAATGTCAAAGTATTGCCAATGTCAAAGTATCGAATGCTAATACTAAAGTATCGAGTGCAAATACCAAACGAGATGCCAATAACAAATTTCATTCCAATATCAAAGTTTGGGTGCCAATGCTAACGTACTGAATGCCAATGACTACATATTGTACGTCAGTACAAAGCTAGAGACAAAGACCAAAATATTAATACTATTGGGCAAAAAAATCAAATTATCGAAAGCCAATACCAACTATTGAAATTTACTACTAAAGTCTTGAGTGCCATACGAAACAAATAGTTTTATACCAGCAGGATACCCACTTTTCATTATTTGCCCGATACAATCCTAAATTCACTTTCCAACCGCAATACGGTCAATGTCCAACCACCCAGTGAATCAACCCGTCCAACCAAGCTGAAACCACTTTCAGATAATAAATTTTCTCGGGACGACCGGAACTTACGTCGTGCTGGCTTCCCTCTGCTGCGTCGCTTCGCTCACGCCCTCTGTCGAGGGAGCCCTCTACTTCGTGATATTCATCGGTGCCGCGACCTGGTGGGCCTGCCACAAGGAACTACGGCGAGGCTTCGCGCTCGTCTGTCGGATCTTGACCGGCGTTGTTGTACTTCATATAATCGTACTTCTCGCCTATCAGAATCAATGGCCGCAAGAACTCATCCCCGTCAACAGCACTTGGGCTCGTTACTTCGCTCTTGATCCGTATTACACGAGCAACGCGAGCAATCCCCGCTACGTCGATTACGTCGACGACAGTTCCGAATGGACAAGCTACAGTCATGCTCTTGGACTCTTCTGGCTCTATTACATACTCGCCCTCCAGTCCCGATTCTTGTTCAAAAAACCGGTAAGGTCGTCGATCTTTATCACGTTTTGCCAACTCCGACCAGTTATTACGAGTTTTTAGTCGTTAATAACGAACTCTCTCGATCTCTGTCTCTTCCAGTGCCGGATTAGCCTAGCGCGAGATTTGTAGCTAATTTTACATTTGGGTCTTTCAGTTGGTTCAGGAATGTAAAATTCATGTAAAGTGAAATACCACTTTTTATGATGGCTCTCGATTCAATGGGGTCGTATTTCGGAATTACATTGGTTGAGTTAATTCACCAGTTAAAGCACTGTTAACTAACTAAGCTAATTAGTTAACTTCACTAACTTAGCTCAGTTAGTTAACTTAACTTGACTGAGTCAAGTTAACTTTGATATACCACTTTTGATAACGGCTCTCGATTAAATGGGGTCGTATTTGGGAATTACATTGGTTGAGTTAATTCACCAGTGAAAGCACTGTTAACTAACTAAGCTAATTAGTTAACTTAATTCGACTGAGTCAACTTAACTTAACTAACTTAATTAACTGAGTTAACTTAACTTAACTTACTTAGTTAACTGAGTTAACTTAACTTAACTTACTTAGTTAACTGAGTTAACTTAACTTAACTTACTTAGTTAACTGAGTTAACTTAACTTAACGAACTTAGTTAACTGAGTTAACTTAACTTAACTTACTTAGTTAACTGAGTTAACTTAACTGAACGAACTTCGTTAACTGAGTTAACTTAACTTAACGAACTTCGTTAACTGAGTTAACTTAACTTAACGAACTTCGTTAACTGAGTTAACTTAACTAACTTAGTTAACTGAGTTAACTTAACTAACTTAGTTAACTGAGTTAACTTAAATTAACTAACTTAGTTGAGTTAACGAAGTTAATTTTACTAACTTACTCAACTTTACTAACTTAGTTAACTTAAATAAACTAACTTAGTTAAGTTAACGAAGTTAATTTTACCAACTTAGTCACCTTTACTAACTTAGTTAACTTAATTAACTTCGTTAACTTAACTAAGCTAATGGACTTATGGATTTTACTTTTAGTGCTAAAAAAAGGGTTTTTCTTAAAGTTTGAAAGTAGAATTTTGTCTGAAAAAACCCAAAGCCAAAAGAGAGAGAGCTCCAAAAAAATATAGCGGTTCGCAGCGTTCCGTGCAACCCTGCGATGCGGCTAATCTGGCACTGTTTCGTTCAACGTTTAACAACCCAAACAAACCTTCAATGTGAATGATGATCCCCCCCCCCCCGTCCCGCCACTTTTATCGATAAAAAATCCGACCCTGCGCAAAATCTTTAACACGTGAACTATTCGAGTGCTTTCGACTAACCGTGTAACCGACGAGCTTACAGGCCAAAGAAACCCCGACCCTCAGCGCCAAATTCACCAATCTGGAAACGACGCTGTCACGCCGCGTCTCCGTGAGACGCAGAACGCCGTCACAGAGATGGCAATCGGCAAAAAGAAAAGCTCGCGTAAGGATTCATCCCGGACGCGTTTCCTTCGTGCTTCTTTTTCTCTTTGTTTTCCCTTTGGTTTGCGACGATCGATTCGGCACTCGAGAATTACTCGCCGATTGTTTTTTTTTTTTTCGTATATGTAGTAGAGATGTACAAGGAGAGAAGCACCGCATATCGGACGCTTTTATTCGACATTGATAGAAGGAAAAAAGTAAAAACCGGTTATAACGACATTTAAAGATGCAGAAACGACGTTATAACCGTTATAAACGGTGAAAACCGTTTATAACGACCGCCATATTGGATACTCAAGCGTCCGTCGTTACGAGCATTTCGACTGTATCCGATATCAGGGAACTTTTTTATACAAGCTGTCCCACGAAGGAATATCATTCGTCATGGGGGTTGTTTATAAATATCTAAACCCAAACAAACCGAAATTATCACTAAACTAACTGAGAACACTTTTCGACACGAGAAGTATGTTTTCACGCAAACGACAACACCAGTGCACTGCCGCCATTTTGTTTGGCAACGAACAGTTTCGCAGTGGCGACATCTGACGATTAGTGCGTTGAATCAAACCACGGTGTATTTCTGGTAAACTCGAAATATTAGAATATCCGATATTGTGCAACAATCCGATACTCGATGCTTCTCTCTTATCGAAGAGATCGTCAGTTTAATGAAGTACTGATAAATAAGATCCTTAAATCCTTCCTGAGTACGAAATTCCGGAGTTTACCGGATCGACCGATATTGCCTGCCCGCAGAGACGATTTTGTGCCTGATTGTGTTGCGCTTAACCTCTTCGTTTCTCTCGCTGTGCCCCCCTTCTTTTTGTACATTGTTTTTCTCACGTTTTCGCCGAAAAAAGTAGATCCTTCTATCTATCTCGCTCGCTCTCTGGTCACTCGATTTATTTGGACGCGGACCGATGAAGTTTGTTGTTTAGTGTGGCATAAACGAAATGTTCTAGAAGCCAAGCGTGCCGGCGTCGCGTCAGCCCGACGAGACAACTCCCGTACGTATATATGCTTATGTATATCGAAAAAAAAAGTCTTCGCTAGTTTCTCGAACACTGAGACTACGGTGACGGTATAGGGAATACACTAGTTTTTTTTTCTAGACCGAAAGAACAAACCAAAACACGTAAGAATTGCTGTACACCAAACTTTCAGTCTTTGTTGTATTTTAGAGAGAAAGAAACGTGTCTGACGGAAGAACCGTCGCAACGACACACACGGTCAAGGTAAATTCGTCGCCCCAGCCGCATGCGATTCAATTCGATCTTTTGTGTTTTTCCTGAGTTTTTGTTTTTTGCTCTTCGCCATTTTCGTATTTTTCGTTGAGATAAATTTCACCTCGCGAGTTAGAACACATCGCGCAGTGTAATTTGAATCTTTCGAATTTACGCACTTACGTCGTTTTCTTTCGGCACCTGTCCACTTTACTGTAGCTCGACAACACTCAACCCACTGCGTACTCTTTTGCATCTTGCTTTGTCCGATCTGTCGGAAATGACAGGTCGAAACACTCTTTAGCTGTAGCTCCGTATTTAACACATTTGTTGCAATTATACGTTGTTAGGGTCAGGGGGGTTAAGAGTAACGATGTACGACGGGGTGTCCCTTGTGTGCAGACACAACGTTTTTTAACCCTCCCTGGTCACTGGGGTACAAATTACCCCAGGCCCAAAATAAATTAAAAATTTAATATAAGTTATATTTTCCATGATATAATTATTCTGAAAGATTCAAGCTAATATCCTGAATTTTTATGTGTCGTTTGGAACGATATTGGCAACGTGGTAAATGTTTAAACAATGCTGGCGTCATCCCGACTTGTGTGGTGAACACGTTATTTTTATATAGATCACGGAGGGTTCATTAATTTCAACGAAATTAGGGGGTATTTCGACAATAAAATTGACGAAAATAAGATTTTTTTGTAAAAACACGAAATTACGGAAAAAATGTTTTTTTATATCTTCAGGAATTTTATATATCTTCGAGTACTTCAGCGTCTATAATTTCAACGATGTAAATTATCAATTATGTCGTTAAATATTCAACTAAAAAAAATATATATATAACGCACATCCCCTTACTTCATCGAAAGTACCAATTTTTACATAAATATTAAATATTGTTTTTCTACAATGAATCTTGAAGTTTTACAGAAAATTCAATTTTTTTACTATCATTGATTTCCACATGATTTACTAAAAATGAAATAATCGATTGAATGAAAGTAAAACGCTTATGAAATTCGTATTTATGATTACTAAAATAGTAACATCCGACTTATTAAAGTAAATCCTTCAATATATTATTTTTTGAAGTCATCTTCATACGAACACGTTTTGACGTAAATCATCATGATTTCCAACACTTAGAAAGCTAAAATTCATTTTGAAAACATTTAGAACTAAAACGACTCTAATTAGTAGCTATATGCTAAAAAATGATAAAAATCGAAAATTGAGGGACACCCTAGCGTACATCGAAGTCACAAAGATAGAACTTTGACGAAAGAATTAATATTTAATCTTTTCTCACTTTGGGACCGAAACAGTTGATGAGGTTTGGATCCGGTCGCACCGGCTTGCTGCAGGATTCAACCGGAAGTGTCATAGTCCAGGATGGCCACAACGACGACAGCATTCAGTTGAACTCGCTCAGCGAGGGTGAGTTTGTGTTTCTTCCTCTTCGGAGTTTGATCCTCGTCAATCGGACAGTGAAAACTGACGTTGATTTTCAGCTGCCGATGACGGTCCAGGGATCGTGGAGCAAGTAATAATGGCGGTCTACTCGATATTCCAATTGATAGTGAACTCTTCTTACTTGGCAACGAACATCATTATGATGGTACGCTGAAAAAATAACTATGTGATTCCACTGTTGATGGATTTTGGCTTCATCTTGTTTTCTTCATTTTCCCTCGTGATGTTCTTCAGACCTGGAGCATAATGTATCACAGTTGGACGACTTTTATTCTCCTGATGTGGGCATTGATATTGTGGATGGTACCAAACAAGAGGACTTCAATGATGAAGTGTTCGCCCTTCATCGTCTTTTATTCCACCTTGCTGCTTCTCGGTGGTTACGTTTACAGCATGAATCTAACCGAGTCCGAACTTCCGACGATTTTTCACGACATAAAAATGACGGAAATTGGATTCAGCAAAACCGACGAGTTGAGCAGCTGGCATCAAATCGTCAAAGTAGGTACAATAAAAAAAACGAAGAAACAACTCGAGTCACAAAAGTGAATTGATTGGATGGGATTTTTGACAGTGTTGCTTCATCTCGATGTTTTGGATCACGATGAGGCAATACATGGCAGAGAGGCAATCCCAAAAACGCTCTTCCGCTATTAGAGACATGGTGGCGCCCCTTCACGTTTCCGTCTCCGCTGCTACGAGCGCTATGAACAAGGAAACGCCGGAAATCAAGAGCCAATTTATGAAGAACGTTGGGAGACTGGTGAAGAAACTAATGATCAAATTCTGGATCGCCGTTGTCGCTATTATGCTCTTCACGAGTGGTATCACTGGCGAGAGGATGACCGTTTTTCGAATCATCTATATGTCACTGCTTCTCGTCTTCGTCATCACTTTTCAGGTTTGATCAATGAAGGACAAAGAATTTTTATGTATTTCTAAGCGATACAGGTTTTCTTGATTATTATTAGAAAAATGATTATTAATTAATATATATTATATTTTGCTGATAATTATCACAAAAATGTAGATTTCGTGGACGGCATGGAGAAAAATGATGTACGGTTTTTGGATAACCGTAATCGCGTATTCGGTCGTCATGCTGATACTCGTTTACACTTATCAATTCAGCAATTTCCCAGGATACTGGAAACTTCTTCACATCGACGAGCAACTGTGAGTTTTATTATTACTATTTATTATTCGCCTTGCGATTTTTCAGGCTCGAATATTTTTCTCTTTCTTTTCAGGCAAATGGACATTGGTCTTGAGACGTACGAGACGAAAGAACTCTTTGTTCGACTTCTTACACCAACGTGTTTCGTCATTGTTATCGTTTTGCAAATCCACTATTTTCACGAGGATTTTCTCGAGGTTACCAATATCGAGCGATTGAGGTGAGTTTCCATTATAAAAAAAAAGAAAATTTGAGGAGTGAATTGAAAATTGACTCGTGTAAATCGAAATCGAATTGCAGGGTCGATCTGGTCTCGAAACGCGGAAGTTTGGGCCATTCGAGCTCCGTGCCTATCGTTACCCCAGCTGATGATCCCGCGAGTGAAACCGATGAGAAAACCACCATTTATACACTCAAGCAATTGAAACGTACGAATTTTGGCGCTCCAACTCCCTGAAAATCACTGTAAGAGCTGTACGATTGAAAAAATTCTTTCTCTCTTCAGAAATGTCTAAAGTCGAGAGAAGAGCACTTTTTCGCAAGACGATGGACCACTTGAACAATTTCTACAATTGGGTCTGGTTGATACTCGAGATTCACATACAAAAAATTATATTCATTTCCTTCATATTGCTGTGCGTCAACGATGTGAGTATTGACTAACACGCGACTCGAAACTATTTTCTCGGTAATTGGTATTTTGTCGAAAGTTTAATGACCGTTGCTCAACGAAATATTATTACTGCGATAAATTAGAATTTTCAATTGACTTTCGTTTAATCCGTGAGAAATTCGTTTAATTTGTAAGATATTAATTTAGCAATTATGGAGAGATGATTTTTCGATTGATCTTATAGTCGATTTTTAATTTACAAGAAATTCGTTTAATTTGCAAGAAATCCATTTTGCAATTATGGAAAGATCAATTTTTAATTCGCAAAAAATACATTTAATTTGCAGAAATCAATAACTTTTAATTTGCAAGACATCAAGTTTGACACTAAAGATGGCAAGAAGTCTTTCAGCGAAGTGAAAAAACGTAAATCAAAGTTTCTCGAAATGTGTATTTCCCTTGCTATTGTTTCATTGCTATCCGTTTTTTATTTTTATTTCTATTTTGCCGTAAAAAATCAATTGTTTTTATTTACATCCATTTACTTTCATTCACTACAATCAACTTCCAGTCTTTCTCAATTACAGCAATTGCAATTACAATTGCAACAGTTAAAAGCACATTAGTTGTCGTTACTGAAATGCGATCGTATAGATTTGAAAAATATTCGAATTTATTTATTTTTTTTTACGCAGCGAGCATTGGCGATCTATTCCATCAGCCCCATCCCTCTTCTAAGAGCTGATCCGATACTTTATTCCGTCCTCTTTTTTCAGGTATGCGCGATAAATCTCTTTTTCGTGATCGCGGTCGTAGTGACGATAAACTTTCAGCGTAGCGTCCAGATAACGATGATAAACGTGATGGCGAGTATAGTCGCCCTGTTGATGGTGACAAAGATGTTGTATCAGATAAAGTACATCGATCACGAGAACTGGAACGTCAACTGTTCGGTAAGATCAACGAATTTTCCAGTTTGTGATGATTCGCATGATATGGATGATTTGAATATCCACATTGGACATTTGTAGTCCAGTTAAGAATTGGATATAACCTGACTTTTGTATTTTTTTTGCCAGCAGACAGGTACGAACGGTACCGAAACGGACAAGCAGTACAACATAGCCGAGTGGATTGGAATGGACAAAGCGAAGCCGGGTCAACTTTCGGATTTGCTGAAGGGTTACATCGGTATCGTAACGGTGACGACGATACGTGCGATAATAATGATACGTCAGTGCTTCTACCGGAACGGTAAAGGCGAGCCATTGGAAACCCCGTTGATAATGTTCCCAAAAGTGTCGCGTGTCGACGCCGACCGTGGGATACCTGAATGTCTGCAATTCCTCTTCAACTACGGTTTCTACAAATTCGGCGTTGAATTTTGTTTGATGGGAGTGGTAGCGTTGATCGGTACAAGACTGGACTTTGTCTCCGTACTTTACGGTATTTGGTTGCTCGTTCTATTTTCCACGAAGAGAACCATTACCGCTAGAATATGGCCGTGCTTTCGGATCTTCGCGATCGTCGCGCTTCCGGTTCAATACGTTTTCGTCGTCGCTCCGCCGACTTGGCTATGCATCGGTAATTCATCATTCCAACGTTTCGCTGAATTCAAAAGGATGAATTTCAAACTGGACTACTTTTACAGATTATCCCTGGAGCACGTCGGAAACTTTGAGGAGACTTCAACAATGGATGTACTTTCCGGATCCGAGTTATCCACCGAATCCGACAAAGCTGATATGCGACTTCATATTGCTGCTGATGATCGTTCGTCAGAGCCTCGTCTTTCGAATCGAGGCTCACAATCGCACGACCGGCGAGACATTCCCGGCCGGTCACAATTACTCCGTTTATCAAGAAATGGACAAGCCAAACTTCGTTAATCCGATGAAGGATTACGTGTCCCACGTGCATTGCTGGTTGGACGTGGTCAAGCGTGGCGCCATGATGAGTTTCATGTGGCTAACCCTCGCGATAATGTTCCTAGCCGGTACTAAGCGTACCAACATATTCTCGTTGGGCTATCTGATCGGAGCCTTCATATTTCTCTGGCAGGGTAGTGACTTTTACCTTAGACCGATAAAAACGATTCTCAAGTGGTGGAACTTGCTGATCGGTTACAACGTCGTTGTTATCGTCTCGAAAGCGATACTTCAGGGCGTCGGTTGCGTTCTCCTCAAACAGGTAAAACTTTTCCAGCTCGAAAAACAAAAACGATTTTTCTAGGTTTCTTCGTTTGATACCAACTTTTTTCCTCATGCTCGATCAGTTAGAGGTTTCGGCATGTTGGTTGATCCAACTCTTGGGGATCGCTTGTCTCAACAAATTCTCGAGTCCAGGAATGGACTTCGAGCCGAAGGATCCAACGTGTGAAGTAGCGAGCGAGGATATCGGTATGGTCTGGGACGGCTTGTGTTTCACCTGCCTTCTCGTACAAAAGCGTCTCTTCAAAAGCTACTACTTCTTCCACATCGTTGACGAGACCAAAGCGATGAGCATCCTCGCGTCTCGCGGGGCCGAGCTGCTTCAGGATCTTCACCGGAAACGGATCGAGTATCAGGAGAACGTGGAGAAAGCAGTTTTGCAAAAATTGAAGTTTAAAATGGACAAGATAAAGGCTGATCAGCAGAGAATTCAGGGTCCGAGTTACAGAGAGCCGGCGACACACAAAGTTGGTAAGAAACGGAAAAAGAGTCTCAAAGACCTCCCCCCCCCCCTGGCCCCCTTCTCTCGACATTTCAATTTCATCACAAACCTCATCAGAAACTCGTTCTGTGTCCTCTAAAACAAAACTGTCGTCTATGTGTATCTCCGTGTTCATTCTTAACGCGTCCACGATGGACGAATGAAAAAAACGACCCGAAGGTGAAGCACCGTTGGCTCGAGCCTCGAGCGCGAGTTCTTGCGTTTCCTCGGGTGGCCGTACGCCGCCCCAGGGTTACCGAACTCCGATCGACGAGGACGATTATCCGCGAAGACACGACGAGGAAGCACCACCGTTGACGCCACGAGCGGCTTCGCTCCTTCAAGCTCCGTCACCCAATTCGGCTATTATGACGGTTAGCCTCGAAGCTTATCTCGAACCTACCAGGATCTCTTTCGGATCTCCACCGAGCAGCGAACTCAATCCTCGCGGACCTTCGCCCGACGAAACTTTTCCGGTATTCTCGCCACCGCCTTACGATCGGTCGAGACCGAGAAATCGTGCGAGCTTTTCCAGCCGCGGACATCGACGACAATCCAGCTATACCGGTGCTACCTATTGGCTCAACGATCTACAAACCCCGAGAGCTTCCGTTGTATCAACCAACTCACGATCACCGCTCTCTCATCATACATGTAAAAACTCTCAAGGGATCTCAAAACAAGCCTGGATAAAAAAAAAACGAAAGTGAAAAGCTGCCTCGTTGACGGTGTTCATGTACATAAGCTTGAGGCACGCGGATCGTCGATATGTTAGTTTATCTCGTACGCACAGGTTCATTCCTATTGGATCCTTCATTCACTCAATTAAGGATCCAATCTCAATCTCTTCTCTTCAGTATCTTTCCTTCTTCAGCCTTCTCGATCATTATTTTTTTCTTCTTTTAATCGTCAACACTTTTTTACTTTTTATTTCCAGCAATTCTTCTCTTCTCGTAGAGGGAAGAGAAAAACAGACAAATATCAGCATCGTCTCTTCGTTGACGCCGAAACGTGTACAAATACTTTGTCGATTGTTTTTTTTTTTGTGTCTTCGATTCGATCTTTAACGATATTTCGTTCTTTGTTGTATCTTCTTTTCTCATATGCGTTTACGTGTGTGTATGTGTGTACATTAGATTCGCTATATCCGAGAGATCGACCGTTGTACAAACATCGCGTGCCAAAGACCAACAGAGAGGGTAATTTTACCGTTATTCACTTTTTTTTTTGGTTTCTTTTTTTTTCTGTACTCCTGGGCGCTTGGTAGCTTCGCATCCTGGTGAAATGCAGGGCGGCTCGAATAATCGGCTTTTGGAATTATGGAAAATCAGCCGTTTCTTCGCTACCGCCGCGCAAATAAAAAACGTCACCGGTGACGGATTAATCCAGTGCGGGATTTTTAGCGAATATTTTTTTACCAGGCTTTTTTATTTTTGTTTTTATTATCTATCTTTATTTTCATTATTTATCTTTATTTTTTTGTCTTCATTTTTATCTCATTCAGAATACGAAGTCAAATTTGTTGAAATTTGAAAATTGCGTGAATTATAAACATTTTTTTTAATTTGAGAATTTTCACCATTTTCACTATTATCCAAATTGATATTTTTCATACCTACCTAAGTCATCACTAAAAAATGAAAATCTCGTTAATGCAAATAAAAAATTACAATTAAAATCTCCTTCAACGAAAATCCAAATAAAACGTTTCTCCCATTCTCGTAGCTTTTAAAAATTCAAAGAATTTTTTTCAAACACAAAATTCATCATTTTCTCTACGTTCCAACGAAACAAACGTCAATTTCATGGCATCATGTGCATATTTCCCCACGTGGTAAATCCGTCATCGTGCTCAATCCTTTTCTTCCCGTTTCAGAAGAAACTGTAAATTTGTACTGTACATAAACTGTCAAATACTAACAATTCCCCGATACGATTTAAATCCTCGTAGAAATTCCCGGCGTATTAATCCAGCGCGAGGGATCGTAGAAAATGGAATGTACAGATCAGCCTGATATCCCGTGAAACCGCATGGCTTTCCCAATAATATATATGTATATATTCGTTACTATAATAATAATATTATATAATATATAATATATTGTATAATATATATTATATATACATATAAATATACATAAATACGTAACGATGTAATCATGTGTTATCAATCGTAACCGTGTGAGACATAATAAAGCATGCTGAGTGATATTTTGCCGAAATTAACAAGTGATATTTTCTCGATCGACGCAGCCGTGAGATCGGGCGATTACTACATGTTCGACGACCTGGACGACGACGACGTGACGGATCTGTTGCCGGACCCGGAAGAAAAGCGCGAGGACGAGGAGAGGCTTCGGCAGCATCGGGAAAACGGACGAAGAATGACCGTAGCGGAGGTACGGAAAAAAAAAACCTACGCTTTCGTCCGGCATTTTTTGTTCTCCGTAATTTTCGAAAACTTAGAAAAAAAGGATATCGATGGTCCGAAGTTCGTACGATGGTGTAGTATCATGGGCGTATGTACGATGGAAAAAAAAAAGGGAATGTTACGAGTGTCATCACGAGTGAATGGATTTACAGCTGATGACGACCCTGTTAAAGACTGACATAGAGATAGCGACCCACGTCGCTATGTACGGAGGAACTCAGAGGGACGCTCTTCGCCTGCGACGTCAAAGCGTGCCGCTCACCCGCAAGAAATCGTCCATGTCCTATCTGAGCGCACGTTCCGAAACCGAGACTGCCGCGGCCACTGACGTGAGACCTCCCACTCCCCCTTAACGCTTGCATGTCGTCGATAAATTCCTCGAATCTTGTCGCATTAATTATCAGTCCTAAATCGCGCTCTGCTGTGATCGGGATGGGGTAAAAAAACCCGAATTTCGATTTACCAGATGGCTCAAAATTCCGAATTTTAATAGTACGAAACTAAAAAAAATTAAAGGTTTACGGAATTTGTTTGGGTTCGTTTGGGTTCGTTAGTTTGATTTTAAATCCTTGAATTTAAACAAACCCGAACAAAGCTAGACATTTACGAAATTTGTAGTTTCGGTTAATTCAAATTCGGAATTTTGAGCCTTCTGGTACAATCGAAGTTCGGGTTTCCTACCCCACCCCCTGTGATTGTAACTTTCATTTTTCTATCTTCCAACCTCTGTCCATCTCGCCTTTGTAAATAGGTCCTTCGTCATCCGGATATACGTAGCTGCTAATTACGATATTATTATTATTCTCTATTATCAGTTCTCTTCGCTCCTCGAATTCTACGGTGGATTATCATTCGCTGCATCATTGGCTCCTTAAACTCATATCGCGTTTTATTCGTTATCTTTTCGAGCGTTCCAAATTCTGGAGATCGTTAATTTTCGAAAGTTCGACTAGTTCTCGCTGTTTTTCTTCTCGCTCCAGCTATTCGTATGTTGCATTGTTCTAACTTTCAATTTACGTTAGGAAATCGATTCTATTTGCATTCGCTGGTACTTATTTATTTTTTTAATTGATTTATTATTATTTAATTATTGATTCACAAAATATAGTAAAATCTGGGAAATAATTATTTTCCTGGTGTTCTTTTTACCTTTTTTTTTAATTTTGAATTTCATTCTCTTTTACTTCCGCTTTTTTTAATTTGCTTCTCAGTAATTGTCGCGGCTCATTTTCAAAAAAACATGACTATTCATTCGATCGAAAAAATCTCGTAATATTGTCGTTCCGATTTGACAAATAAACAACCGCGAGCTTGGTACAATTTTCGTCCACTACGAACGCTGCGTTCGATTTCCCCCGTCTTCTACACGGAGCCAATACTTCGCTATCACTATTTTTCGTTTCGCTCTAACCAGTCGGACAGTTTGCGCCTGGTTGCAACGCAATGAAAATGATTATTTTACCGGCGATGCTTTATCAGTGATTTTCTGAAAAATCATCGAAACGAAGAAAACTGCATTTTTCTTTGCGTAGCAAAATTCGACACTGGCCAAATTCAAATGCGAATTAATTCTTTTTCTTTCGCACTGGAAAAGAGATAATCCTTTTCATCACCTCTTTACGCTGCTCTCACGCAAAAAAAAACTGGGCCTGTGTACTTCGTACTTGAAACCACGATTCCGTTCGTTTCTCGTTTACTTCGTTTGGAGCTGGTGCGATAATGGAACAAAAAAAAAAACATAAAAATCGACGAACGAGATTCGAGAACGAAAATCCGTAAAACGCTTTTCTCGTAGTCGTTGATGGTCGGATCGTACATATAATTGTATATAAATGGTGTTGATGTCTAGCAAATATTTCCAGCTGTCGCTCTAATACTCGTAGCCAATTATCAATGAGGACAAACCTAAAAAAGAAAAGAATCTCTTCTAACGAAAAACGAGCAATTGATCGTAACGAAACTAAATGAAATTTAGGTTAGGGACGACGCGAGTCTCACATCAGCCGAAGTCGAGGAAGTCGAGCGTGTAATCAAATCTGAAGACCTTGCCAAAACACCCATCGACTCCGACGATCCTGATGAAATCACCGATGACCCGACCACCAAACGAGACAAAACTGCCAAAGATCCCGATGACGAAGAAGAGGAAGAAAGCAAAGAGGAGGACGACGACGATCAGGAGCAAAAGAAGAAAGTTTCACCCTTGACCTATTTCAAATTCCTGCTGGTCATTCTTAACAGCACTATGGTCTCCATAACGAGATATCTCAACAGATTCTCACGGGATTATAGATATATTCGCAAAGTTCTTTCCAAGGAAAAAAGAATTCTCAAGGTTTGTAAAATTTACGCAAAAAAAAACGTAGTCTTTCCCATTGCCACTTTCATTGCCTTGGAATCATAAAAACCATGAAGAAAAACGATCGTTGTTGGCCGGGAGATAATACGGAATTTGGAAAATAAATATAAGAACAGTTATGCAAATTTGCAAAATTCGAACCTTTTAAAAATGTTCGCTTAAGAACCATTACGTAATTTTGGAGTCTTCAATTTTTTGATATTATGTTTATTTTTCTATCGCGTAATGTTTTTTTCTACTAAATAGAATTAATTAAAAAAAAACCTTTTATTTTTTATTTCAACCATTTTTTAGGAAATAGGGATGATAAAAAAGTATATTTTTTACCTTGAAGAGCTATACAACAATAACAATTTAAAAACAATGAAAAAATTAAAACCAATTTACAAAACAATACATAATTTACTCAAACGACTTTTCAATTACTTATTAATTTCATTTAATTAAACTAGCCCTTACAATTAAAAATTAATTAGTTCAGGTAATTTACAACAACAAAAAATCGCTTTTCCAGGCTAAACCGGATTTCCGAATGGGCACTCGTCTGGGAATAAATCAGATATGGCAGCCGATCCCAATGATGAAGCAGAGGTGAGAGCCAGCGCGACTTCTTTCCAAACTCAAATAACGAGAACTCTGACTTGAGAAGTCGTAAAAGACTCCAACATTTTGGATCCTTAAGTACCGCCCGAAAAACGTAGTTGCCGCAGATTTTCTGTATTTCTTTCCTTCCCGTAAAAGTAGTTCGCGTAGCGTAATAATAGAGCCAGAAAAAAATGTTCTGCCAGACGATTGAGCCAGCTGTCCATTTGGGTGCCATTTTTTCAAGCAAGTTGCCTTTAGACATAGTTACGCGCTTGCTCCGACAGATACGATGCCGGATTCGGGACCGAGGGGAGCCTCGACAGTGGCGAGGGACCCAGTCAATCTGGTGACAAAAGAAGGTAGGATAGACGCTTTTCGAGCTTCCATAGAACCCTAGGCAAGCTCGTACTATTTTTATATGTCGAATTACGATCTTCAGGATTCTCAAGGTTTTCCGTTCGTTCGGGGAATGGGCAATACTTTTTTTTCTGAAGGCAATATTCTACTTTGGTCGCTCGAAGAAAAGGCTATTTTTAGGAATTTTATTGTGAGGTTATTAATGCTAATATTGATGCAGGTTTTGCTAGGCTTAATAAATACACTTTTGAAATACACTAAAAAAATTCTTATATGTTTTATGAACTTTTAACGTACAAAAACACCGGTTGAATACAACGCCTCGATTTGTAGGTGTGTCTTCGCTGCTGTTGAAATTTCACACTATGGGTTATCCAAAACGGAAAAATATTGAATTTTAAGGTTCGATATATCACTAGAAACCGATTGAACTAGAATTTTTAATTTACGTGCAAAAGTAACGAACTCTTGGCGAAAAAAAGGAAGAAAATAAATTGCATGCTTTTTCACTGCTTTTTGCCAAAAAGAAAATAGTAAAAATAAAAATTGTTGAATAATTGTAGTATTGTCGTTTGCTATAGGTATACGGAATACGTGGTTACAATTTTATAACAATTGGTTCAGTAGTTTTGGAAAACGCGTTTAAAGATTGTTGTAATGAAAGAATCATAAAAAAACATTAACTTCGGCTCAATTAGCGATCTCTGCACCATACAAAATGCTTTTGAACCGTTCCAAAATATCATTTTCTACCAACTTTGCGTTTTTTTCAATATCGCCTTTTCAAAGTAGAATCCTGCCTGAAAAAGTAGCCTCGCCTACAGCAATTTCTCGAAATCGTAAACAATAACCTACGAATTGTAGATTCCCACGGATTTCCTGAAATATCTGATGGAATCGAACAATCGAGGTCCCAAAAGGTGTGCTTTGAATACGGCGGCTCTTCCCTCCTCCAAGTTGTTAAATTAGCCAAACTTTTTATTTTGCATCATTTCCGTCACGGCTCCTTCATAGTAATACGATTTACTACTTTTTTCAATTATTAAAAAAAGTTTTTGAAAAAACAGCAGTCGTTTACGAACGTCCATTAATTCGACCTTGTATACTCGAATTTTGTAAAATTCTGAAGAGCCTTTTAGAAAATCCGTGGATATCTGATTATCCCGATCAGCAATATTTATATCGAGTCCGGGTGAAGCTACCTCTTAACCTTCCAAACAATATGGATCCAAAACGCCAGTAAAAAGCTTTTCTCGTAACGAAACGAATAGAAAACAGCTTTCGATCGATAATACTTGATCGACGTTGTTTTGAAGGCAGATCTAGTTAAGGAGTCCTCGAATTCATCCCTAGTTTCCTCTCCAATCCAGAAACGAGTTTCTGACTTCCTGGGTCCGAAAACACTTGAACCGATCCCTCGACCTTTCCGCACAGAAACGATCGTAAGTTTTCCCAAATACTCGTAAAACCCAAACAAACGAAGAATAACTCTCCAATTCCTAATCTAAAATTTTTCCGAGCTCGCGGAAACACGATCGGCAACTCGGAATAATTGAAAAAAAAAGAAAAGATAAATTTGTTGGAAGTACGGTAGAAAGAGACGTGGTGTGTGTTGTGTTTGCCAGGAAGAAGAGTTCGCTGACCGTACCACACATCCGAATATTGGCGCCGAGTTTGGAGCGAGGATTGGACGGATCCTCGTCCAGGTATATCCTTGCGGGATATTAACCGAATATCCGAAAAGCAAAAAAAAAAACCATTTTTTTATGAACGACAGGAAAAATTGAAGGGAACTCGTGAATGTCGATGTTTCTAAAATCGTTTCTGGTGTCTTCGATATATTCACCGATTTGAAAATCTCGCTTGACACGCACGCCAATCCTCGCATGCGTCACAGAGTAAACGACAAAAAAAACCCTCGCTCCACTTATAGCCACGATTATTAAACTAGCTTTCCATTGTACCTCTTACAAACTGCCGCGTACTTCCTTTTCAAAATACTTCAAATCGAAATGAAAAACTTTTGTCCATACCACAAAAGTTTGAAGAAAGAATTTTGTAGAAGAAAAATCGGGCAGTGCCGGATTGAGATTCGATTAGATTTTGAATGTAAAATTAAACGTCACTTCCGGAAACGAGTATCTTCGATATAAAAAATGAGAGAATATTGAAAAATCGTAATCATAATCAACGTTCATCAAGGGTATTTCGATGATTTAGTTCCTTATGACAGAATTCTACTTCGGAGGACACGAAAAAAAGTAAAACGAAAAAAAAAATCGTTTTTTTTTCAATGTAGAATCCTGCTTCAATCTATTTTTGCACCTTTTTAATCACACAAACGAACAAAGGTAGAATCTTGAATCTTAAAATAAATCTCGCGAGTGTTGAAACTCAAAATTTAAAGGTGCGTAGATTTTTTAAAGTAAAAATCATTTTTACTCATTCTATCAGCTATAAATTCAGAGTCATCTATTCAAGCTTCTGAAAAAATTACTTCTTAAGAGATTGTCAAGCATTTGAAAAAAAAAAAAATGAAATCCAAGCGAGCAAAAATGCTGGAGCAAAAACTCAACTTTTCTGCTCACTCAGAAACGACTGTTTCGTCCGGCACTGTTTCGAAGTACGTTGGCAGGCACTCTCACTAAACATTTGATATTGCAGGTTTCAGCTCGGCCGGCTGTTTCGAGCCGAGCTTTCGATGTGCTTTCGTGAATCTCCCTCGTGTCGTTAACCGTATCAAATCGTCAAATCCCAAACGTTGTCTAATATTCATTTTGTCTTTTTTTTATCACTTGCGAACGGACAGCTCGATTTTCGGACAAGCCCGGAGTTTGCAACAGCGCGAGAAGGATGAGGGTGACGAGCACTTTGGAGAGTTGTCCGAAGTTGATCAACCCCCGATAATACAACTGGCCGCTTCGATCTGGTTCGGTATTCTCGCCCACTCGACTTTCATGTGTTACTTCATGGTGTTCCTTCATCACATCAAGAATGCCTCGCTTATCTCGATACCGTTGCCCTTGATGGTTTTCTTCTGGGGATCCCTGACTATACCCAGACCATCTAAAACATTTTGGGTCACCCTAATCGCGTACACGGAAGTGAGTGATCGAAACAGCGAACGGCAGTTACTTTTCCAATCCGGGATTCTAATTTGGGCGCTCGGTATTTGTAGGAATTTTATTTCGAGGTTATGAATGAAAATATTAATGCAGGTTTTGCTTAGCTTTATAAATACACTCTTGAAATACACTAAAAATAATTATTATATGTGAAAATGTAAGAACGGTCGAAGACAACGATTTTTTCAGTTTCAAAATAGAATCCTGCTTTTCATCGCGATCTTCGTCGTTAAGGACTCGCTAATAGAGGCCAAGACCTTCGAATGATATTTCTTCCGTGTCATGCAGATTATCGTCATCGTCAAGTGTATATTCCAATTCGAAATGATCGATTGGAACATGTCGTCGTCGAACCACCCGCTCTTCGGGCCGAGAATTTTGGGCGTTGAAAAGAAGCCGAACTACGCCCTCTGGGATCTCTTGCTGTTGCTCATGGTTTTCTTCCACAGGTAATATATCAATGATTCTTCCCTATCCCACAAAATCCTAAAAATCTTTGTCATTATCCAAATTCATTTTTTTATTTCAATTGCCACGGTTTGGGTTTGAAGATTCATGCTCAAGTCACTGGGACAGTGGACCGCGCCGGACACGCAGCGAAAAATTTTACCCACGAAACTCACGATGACCAGAAACGACCAGGAGGGTGGCGAGCCAGCTCGTTTTCACTGGCAAAACGAGGAAACCAAGTGAGCCAACCAAAATACTCGAAAAGCACTTCCGTGTATCCAAGTGAACACATTTTTCATAAAATCCGTTTCGATTTCTAGCGGTGATCGAAAAGACGGGGAAACTGCGAGCTCGACAGGTGAAAAAACCGTGGATGACGAAGACGAGCATCCGAAGAACGAACAGACCACGGACTCGAATGAGAAACTCGTCGTGGTCCTTAAAACCACGGAAACTAGCCCTTGCGACAAAGATTTCAAAACAGCTGTCAACATGACGTAATCAATTTTACACTTATCCATCAATATCAATCCGGATCAAAGGCGGATACCAAATTTGGTTTTTTCTTCGGAGGAATGCAAAGAATCGACAATTTTTTCATAGCCAATGTCATTAGCCAGTTTGGGCATCCTCTATTTATTTTTACCGTTTGAATGGGGCTCGTTCATCAACATCTGCCATTGATCTCAAAAATGGAAAAAAGGGTTGGAAACGATCCGAGAATTGATAATTTGTAAAAATAAACTTTACAGGGCAAAGAAATACATGGAACCTGCGAAAACGTTCTTGGCGAATATTCTCAGCCCCGATGGCAAGGAGAAAACCAACGTTTACGCGTACATGTTTCTCTGTGACTTTTTCAACTTCATCCTCCTGATATTTGGATTCTCCGCTTTTGGGGTAAGAGCGCTATATTAAAAATCTCTTTTCGCTGTTTGGCTTTGTTTGGGTCTGAATGTAACCTTATGCAACTAATCATTTGGAACGAATTTTCAGACGCAACAGGGCGACGGTGGAGTGGCGACTTATCTTTCGGAAAATCGCGTACCGATGCCTTTTCTTCTCATGCTGTTGCTCCAATTCGCTCTAATAGTGATAGACCGTGCTCTCTTCTTGCGCAAATCCATTCTAGGCAAACTCGTATTTCACTATCTACTCGTATTCGGCGTTCACGTTTGCATGTTCTTCATTCTACCGAGCGTCACCGAGAGGTTAGAATCTGATAAAAAGTCGATCAATCGAATTGACTTGTTTTGTTTATCCAAATATCGAACTTTTTTTTACGAATTGCAAAGAAATTATTAAATTTAATTCTCTGAATTACAAAGAATTTATGAAATCGTCCTTTTTTCCAGGCAATTCAACGAGAAATTGCCGCCCCAAATCTGGTACATGGTCAAATGTTTCTATCTGTTGCTCGCGGCTTATCAACTGAGACTTGGTTATCCGACACGCATACTCGGAAATTTTCTCTGCAAGAATTACAGCGTCGTAAACATGTTTCTCTTCAAGGGGTGAGCAAAATCAACTTTTCGTTGATCAACCTCGATCCTGTCCCGACTTAATTTCAATTCATTTTCAATTTCTTTCTTTCCTCTGCCAGTTTTATGTTCGTACCGTTTTTGTTCGAACTCCGAGCGGTCATGGATTGGATCTGGACGGACACGTCCATGACGATCATGGACTGGTTCAAGATGGAAGACATATTCGCTAGTATCTATCAAATAAAGGTGAGTGAAGACGGATATCGAATTTTTTGTGGGAGAACACGCAAAGACTAAACCCCCTAAATAAATCATAAAAACGAAATTAACATATAAATATAAGTACTTTTAAGAGCGAAAAAGCTTTCGAGAAGCTGTCAACGATCAAACTTTCGATTTTTTCACTTTTGCAACTCCTAATAACTTCTCATAAGTACAACAAAGCCTAAAAATGTAATTAACTCAGTAAAGACTTGGGAACTTTAAGTTTTTCGTAAATTTGAATTGTCCGACATGGGGGTTTTGAATTCGAGTTTGGTTTGTAGTGAATAACGATTATCCGAAGGATAAAATCAATTGTTCGATTTTCAGTGCACTCGAGGCGTCGAGACCGATTTCCCGCAGCCCCGAGGAGTAAAGAAAACCCAGATGAGCAAATACATGGTTGGGGGTGGTGCCCTGTTCCTCATGATCGTTCTTATTTGGTTCCCACTGTTACTGTTCGCTCTGGGTGGCACCGTTGGTGTCTCGAATCCACCGAGCGAGGTTTCAATGAGGATAAGAATCGGCCCTTACGAGCCGATCTACGCGATGACCGCGCAGGCCAGTTCGATATATCAGTACGACGAGACGGAATGGAACGCATTTAGAGATATATACTCGCGAGACAAATCGGCCATTACGTTTTTGGAGAATTACGTTAATACGGACGTAACGGCGGTCAGACTGAGCGGCTCTTCGAGAAAATTGTGGGGTATATCACCGCCCGACAGAGACAGGTTTGCGACTTTTCACTCCAACTTTTCGTCTCGCGATTTAAAAAAAAAGGACCATTCTGTACTTACGCGGCTTTTTCGAAAAATGGTCCCCGAATTTTGCTTTTGCCGACAAATAGCTTAATTTTGTTATAAATAATGATATTATTGATGCTGAAGAAGGTTCCTATAAGTTTTTTTTTATTTTTGATGACGATGTTTTACAATTTTGTGAATTTTTTAAATTTTCGAATACCGTTTGCGTTAAAGGAGATCACTTAGTTTCGTGGCATCGAGACATCGCAAAATGTAAACACACATTATTTGTTTGGGTTTTTTCAGATTAGTTTGGGTTTGTTTGGTTAAAAATGTATAATTTCGTATTAATAATATAATTATTTATAACAAAGTTAATCTATTTATCAGCAACAACAAAATCGGAGACCATTTTTCGGAAAAGCCGCTAAAGTACAGAATTACCAAAAAAAGATTTTTAAAAATGTCGATGTCCGTTTTAATTGCAGATTACGATTGGAACTCGAATCCAACAACACCGTTGTGGTGCGCGTTGAATGGACCGTCACGAGAGCAACGGACGTCAAAGATTTCAACGGCATAACGACCAAGGGACGCGACATATCATTGCCCGCTTGGGAGGAAGATGGCACTTTTAATCCGGTGAGGAAGAGTCTCGCGGATTTACTCGCGCCGAACAATAGCGGTGGAAATTCGGCAAACGGCACGATCCTGCTGAGAAACGCATTTCCAAAGTTCCTCAAAGTCACCAGTCGTAACGTCGAACCTGTCAGGCAGCTGATGAAGCTATGTGAGTGTCGACAATTTTTCCCTACCGTTTCAGCTGACCTGCGAATAATTTTTCGATTTTTCCTTATATTTTTTTTAACGAGTCGTTTTTCGTCCGAAACAGATCCGCAGGAGAACGTGTTCGAGGAGGCTGATGACTTCTTGTACAGAAACGTGAGCCTTCATTTATCAACGAATTTAGACTGTTGCGCTCATCAACAATGGTGGGGCGTGAAGGAGAATTGCGACGACGTATATGATAAAAAAATACTGAACAAAGTGCCTCTCAACGATTGTCGATACATCGTCATGTTCCTCTTCAACGATAAAGCCTTCCCTGAGGGACTTAGTTTTATCAGCGGTTTTGGGCAAGTATTTTTTTCTCTCAAATCTCCGGGTTTCAGGCATTTAAAAAAATAGAATTTCTTAAAAATTAAAAAAAAAACGTATTGACTTCAACAGCTTCAATACTTAAAAAAAGTATTGATTTCGAAAAACAACAGCGATGCTAATACAAACTTGTCTTTTCGATCAATAGAATACTGGGTCTCTACACGACAGCGGTAATCGTGATGAGTCAAGTGATAAGACGTAGCGTGAGCGAAATGGCGCCAAAAATAATGTTCGACGATCTTCCCTACGTCGATCGGATTCTCCGACTTTGTCTGGACATTTACCTCGTGCGTGAGAGCGGCGAGCTTTGCCTCGAGGAGGATCTCTTCGCGAAACTCATTTTCCTCTATAGGTCACCGGAAACGCTGATAAGATGGACCCGACCACCGGAACCTGGTTCCCCCGGAGATCGGGATGACGAGGAGGACGACGATGACGACGTGGATGTCATGGTGTCCCGCGAAGCTAGGAACGTTTGAGCCGAACGATTTCATCTCAGCTCGAAAAAGCTTTTTTCCTCCTCAAAGACGTAAAACGCCCGTACTTTTCCGTACCTGCCAAAAAAAAAAAAAACAAAAAACATAATAGTACCAGAATATGCCCGAAAATCGCATTTCCGGTTGCGTCAAAAAGTCATTCAGGCCGTTGAATGAAAAAAAGCTCGATCGAGCTATATTTCGATATATCCGGAAGTGTCAGTCAAGCAATACATTCGGAATGTTATTTGCCGCGACCGCTTTAGTTAGGATATCGTTGAAGCACGTTGAACAGAAAAAAAACAGGCTGCGCATGCTGTCTTACTCTCAGCGAAGAAGCGTGATGTAGAAAGAGAGTCTGGCTTATTTTTTACTATGGAGAAGTGCATTTAATTAGAGAATACGTGCCAGGAAGAATCTTGAGAGAGACGATAGAATTTCTGGGGAGAATTACATTTAAGAACGCGAATGCCTGATATTCCTACAAGAGGCTTTCTCGCGAGTAGGGTGACACGGGTCACCTTAACGATATCAATGTTATCGATTTTTCAATTCCAATGCTTTAGCTCTGGAAAAGAAAAATCTCGAATTTCTTTTACGATTGGACAAATCGTGAAAAAAGTTAAAAACAGTCGATCCGTAAATTCCGGAGCACGTTCCGTTATGTTCGTAATAATTTCCCTCGAGAAAAGTAAAGTTTCTCATTAAACATACGAAGATTGTCCGAACGATTCGTAAAAAGAAAAAAAAAAGAAATTCTTCCATCTTCACCTGTGAACAACCTCGAGGAACGTAATTTTAGTTCTTACGTTTGTATCATAATCGAATCGTGTAATATCGTCAATTGTTATTCTAAAGCCAGTGTCCTTGTTTCTCCTTTTTTTATTTACATATATTTCCACTTTTTATTATTGAGCATAGATTTTGCATCATTCTTCTCGACTGTTGAGCGTTTTTGTCGTTAAAACGACAAAAGGAAAAGAAAAAAATGATAAATTATGCATCGATGTTTGTATATATTTCATTGATCGTCTTTATACTTTGTGTTAAAGGTATCACATCGAAATGTATGTATTGTCATAGATATATCAAATTAATAAAAGGAATATGAAATGTTGAATTGGGCTGTCATTAAAGTTGATGTCAAATTTTTATAAATGTAATAAACTACGTTATCGTCGTAGCCGGTAATGTAGATAACGGTTTTGACGTCTGATAACTTTATTAAAATTCCCAGTTATCGATAATGTTGATAAATATTCGATAACTGATAGCGTTATCGACGTTATTAACTCATACTTACAATATACCCAACATATCCCGATTTACGAATGGAAGTTACGGGAAAAACGTTTACGGACAACGTTTGAATTATGGAAAACAGTTCCGTTGCACAAAACCTCGTATAGACGATGCGTAATCGACGCAACATCGATATCGTTATTTTTCCATAAACTTTCTATCGGCTTTTGTCTAAGCCACGACATTAATCGCACAAAATATAATAACGGTTGGAGGCTAAGAGTTGCGACGTTGCGCCTTTGTAAACATACAGTGATCGAGTTATTTTAAACTTTCCAACCCTCGAGAATCGACTCGACAATAATTCGATCCAAGAAAATATCGATCCTCCGATAATCGATTATCCACTCGCGGACGGATTAACCTTCATTACGCTTCAGTAATAACAATCGTGCGTCGCTTTTTCCTGCTGCGATTCCCTCATTATCATCGAATTGGCCTTTCGCTGACCCTTTCGATAACGCGTCACGCAAACGATATTAATCGCGAAAAAGGTTAAACGAGGCGACTCGTCGCCTCGGACCAATTTTTCGCCTTTGGCCTTTGGGGTCGTAATTGCAAGTGTCTTCACCGAGGCGCGCAATTCCCGATCGGTCCTTCAAGAGCGACGGCGCTGCTTGATCGCGTTAACGCCAATATTCAACAATAAATATGAACACTCCAAAAAGACTTTACTCGGTAGTTTTACTCGTGTTCCTAGCAACTGTTTGTGAGAATGCGAGCGGCTTCACAAACGTTTATCCAAAACTTAAAAGCTTTCCGTTGAGCGATGACGATGCCAAGGATGCCGGAGATCCTCTCTTCCTCACGCCTTTCATCGAGAAGGGCAACATTGAGGTAGCGAGGAAACAAGCGACCGTTCAGCATGGCCAGATGAAGGACGTCAACAGCTACGCCGGCTTTCTCACAGTTGATAAAAAATACAACTCCAACATGTTTTTCTGGTTTTTCCCAGCTCAGGTGAGAAAGCGCAGAACAACATGAAAGTCTCTCACGAGAGGTTTTTTAGTTCTCTTTCCCTTCCACTGTTCTTTATTGTACATTAAGTAATGTCTTTGATCGGATAGTTATGCAATATTTGCGTCAATGCGATATTTGAACAGATGCATGAATTTCTCCATCAACCGATAAGCGCTTAACCCTGGAACCAACTTCTGTATTCTAGCAAAAGTTGAGTGATCTGCTAATTATTCAAAAATAATTGAGTGTCGGCTTCGAGCGATTATGCGGTGTATACAGTTGTATAAACTTCATCAACTGGCCGTTAAATGTTTCGTCTATTCGGGGGATCCCTGTTATCCATAATTATGCTCTATTTGTCTTCCAAAATACACACGGTCGCACCCATTTAAGAACGTAAATTGGCTCACATTGGTGCCAAAAGCAAACTATTTCATCATCTATTTTGAAATGTTAAATCAAGTATAACACGATGTATTACGAATAAAACTGCTCGTAATTTAGGTACACCCCAATTTTAGAAATTAAGAATTACGAATTAAGTTAGTAGGCAAGATTAGTATACCTTATATTTACACAATTAAATAATCTTGTGTCCCATATATGGAGATCTTAATAATGAATAAAATTAGGACGTATGCATTAAAAAATATTAATGTTCACCATCAAGGACCTTTCCGTTCGTTACTTTCCCATAAACATTGAGATCATTCAGGGGCAGCATGAATTTTTAAAAAACTTAGTAAATACGTAGCTCAGGAATTCCAGTGGAATGCGTAGGTGAAGAAATGGTTTCTGATGTCGATTGCACCCGCAGGTGGATCCAAAGTCGGCTCCGGTGGTGCTGTGGCTGCAGGGAGGACCTGGCGCTTCGTCGCTTTTCGGCCTTTTTGTGGAGAACGGTCCATTCGCAGTTACGCCGAACAAGACTCTCCAGCTGAGAAAATACACGTGGAGCGCGCATCACAATCTGATATACGTGGACAATCCGGTCGGCACGGGCTACAGTTTCACGGAGAACGAGCAAGGCTACGCGAGCAACGAGACGCAAGTGGGTCGCAACCTTTGCGACGCACTCGTCCAATTTTTCCAACTGTTTCCGGAACTGCGTAGCAACGATTTCTTCGTCACTGGTGAATCTTACGCGGGCAAATACGTTCCGGCAGTTTCCCTGGCTATTCACGAATACAACGCGAAGGCTTCGGGCACGCCGATAAATCTGAAAGGTTTGGCGATCGGCAATGGTCTGACCGATCCTATAAATCAATTGCTATACGGTGATTATCTCTATCAACTGGGTCTTCTCGACTTCAACGGGAGGGACGCTTTTCACAACCTCGAAAAGCAGGGACGCGATCTTATAGCGCAGAACAAGCACGAAGAGGCTTTCCAGATTTTCAACAAGATGATAGACGGCGATCTCAACGGTGCTCCGTCGCTATTCAAGAATTTAACGGGATTCGACTTTTATTTCAATTATTTGCGCACGAGGGACACCGGCGAGGCGGATTATATGTCCGAGTGGTTACAAAGCGTCGAAGCGAGACGCGCCATTCACGTGGGCAATTGTACCTTCAACGTTGAAGCCCAAAACGTCGAGAGTCATCTGATAAGCGATATAACGCGATCCCAGGCACCAGCCGTCGTCGAATTGCTGAAACACTATAAAGTACTCGTCTACAATGGTCAATTGGACATCATCGTAGCGTATCCGCTCACGGAAAATTATCTGCGGAATCTCGCGTGGTCCGGGGCTAAGGCTTATCGAAAAGCCGTGAGAAAGCAGTGGATCGTAGCCGGTGCTCTTGCCGGCTACTCGAAAACCGTTGAAAACTTGACCGAAGTTATGGTCAGAAACGCCGGCCACATGGTACCCTCGGATCAGCCCCAATGGGCCTTAGATCTCATAACAAGGTTCACCCACGGTAAAGCTTTCTAAAAAAAAGTCGCGAACGAAAAAAAAAACAGTCAACAATTTAACTTTTATCTTGCGTGACAAATGGAAACAAAATTGTTGATTGTCGATAAGGACTCGAAATAAAAGCTCTCTATTTTTATACTCGGCACTTTGCTCGATTCGGTTCTTTTTTGTTTTTTCTTTTCTCTCTTGACAATGTCGTAGACCTCCGTTCGTTAATTCGATCAAAAATTACTTTCTCGGATATTCAGCAGAATTTTATTTTCCATGCAAACAAAGATATTCTTCACTCTCCAAGCCTCCTGTTTGCTATTCAAATTCTCAAGATAACGAAAGTCGCGGAACTTTACGTATAATAAGAATATGGCTAACGTTCGAAACTTGCTTTTTTGTTATCGAGAAATGTTCTCAGAAAAGCTAATTACCGTTGTTTCAACACAAGAGCTTAGCGGCCCGTTGATCGGTGATCTCAAGATATACCGATGCCTTGTTAACTTCATTCTCCGATACGAAATTTCCAAATTCAACGAATAAATTGTTTGTGAATATTAACAAACATGAGAAGACTCGAAAGCTCCGTGCTTCTGAGGATGATTGGAAATGAACGTGGCTTATCGCACTTGCGTGCATTTCCACTTGATTAGATGCAAATTCCAGAAATCCCGTTTGTACGAGCGATTTCCCGCAAAAAGTTTGTTCCGGCCTTTTTCCTCCGAATCACGAATAAAACGACAACAAAAAAAAACTATATACCTCACTAACCTTAGGAAGTGATTTTGGTGGAAAATACCAAAGGAATTACGAGCAAGCTTATTCACGTTCCCCAAAAAAAAAACGAAAAGTATATGCATCATTCCAACCTCGATGTACCAGTTTTTTCACGTGAATTCTTAAGATTTGATAATATTTATATTCAACTGTTCAATTTAAACAAAAGTATCGAAAACGCTCTCGAAACCCAATGTACACCTTCGCACTGTAGGATTATTCGAAGAGAAAACACAATATACTCAAAAATGGCGCCTGAATGAAATTTCCATTGATTTTTTAACCCAAACCTCTTATATTTCTGGCCCGATTAAAAAACCAGTGTAAAAAAACTGCTTTCCGGAGTAAAAACCTCACCTGAAAATAACGCGTTAAAATTTGAAGGTCAAGCCGTGTTTCTAATACTTGGGAGACAATCGTTGAAAATTATGTTCCGCGATAATCGCGGTTAAAGTTCGGATAAGAAATGACGCATGCGCTGACTCGGTCCAGCAGTTCACTCGTAATAATTGCAACTTTGCAAATATCAAGATTTTTGCACAATCTTAAGGCTGTAAGCTTCGAAGCGAAAGAAAAACGACAAAAGAATTACTTCACCCGTACGTACCTTCACAATGATGCTCAAATACGTTGAAAATAATTTTTAAATATTCGCGCCGATGATTCGGGACGTCCTTGCATCCAATTGTCCCCTCGGACATCGGGAAAGCCCAAGGAAAGTGCACGCCTTCCCGGAAAGTCTTGGGTAAATCCCGAGGCGCTCTGAATTATATACATATACGTGTACGTGCATATACGTATAAAATAAGAGTGCATTCCAAGAGCGGCAAATTTGTCGCGTTGAAACGCCCTCTATACGGGTATATATCTATTTTCGATGTATTTGTGATATCCCGCGACACAGAGGGAGATTTATATTCTTGAGATAGCTTTTTCTGTTGACTTTTTGCCACCTACGACGAATGTCCCGAAGTTCTATATATACTCGAGCATTTGCGACAGTAGACCAAACGTCGCTAGGCTCTCGTAGCTAGCGGATCGTAAAAGTCGCTACTGCGCCGACTCGTTTGCGAAATATGAAGTTCAGACTCAATTTCGTTTTGGGCACGTTGCTCGTGGTGCTTGTGGCAACTTTCGAGAATGCCGAGGGTGTACCGGAAGTGTATCCGGGATCCAGACGTGCACAGGCCAGGGCCCGGGCTGAGGCCCAGCCAGTGAACCCCGGAGAACCACTCTTTCTCACACCCCTTATAGAGAGGGGCCAAATCGAGACGGCAAGGAACAGCGCGAGGGTCGATCCTCTCGTGACCAACCTTGAGAGTTACTCCGGTTTCCTGACGGTCAACAAGCAATACAATTCAAACCTGTTTTTCTGGTACTTCCCAGCTAAGGTGAGAACTCGAAAAGTTTTATATTCTTCTTTTCGCCGGCTTGAAATTGCGAACGACCAATGGCAGAGCTCCACGAGTTAATGGAGTTCATGTAGAGTGTCGTTGTAAAGTCGTTTGATCGGTGGAGAAATCTGTGTAGAAATTTGAGTCGGAGAATTGCCTCTCTATTTGCTTTTCTCAGCTAATGGATTTATGACAATAGCAACCATGAAGCTATATCACAGTTCACAGGACTCGGATCCGGAAGTCCCTTTTTTTGGGAACCGATCGAGAACTGGTTGAAGTACTGATTCGAACTAATGGAAATTGTAACTTTCGCAGATAAACGCAGCGACGGCACCGGTAGTGTTGTACCTCGAAGGTGGACCAGGTGCGACGACGTTCTTCGGTTTGTTGCTGCAGCACGGACCGTTCTCGGTTTCGAAGACTTCGACTCTCGTCGGTCGCGCTGAATCCTGGAACAACAATCACAACGTAATTTACATCGACAATCCGGTCGGTACGGGTTACAGTTTCACGGAGAACGATGCCGGTTATCCCGATGGACAGATAAAGATCGGTGACTCCTTGAGAATCGCGTTGGTACAATTCTTCAAAATGTTCCCGAATTTGCGTGCCAACGATTTCTACGTGACGGGCGAGTCTTACGCCGGTAAAATGGTGCCGGCGGTTTCCAACGCTATACACGAATGGAATCCAACGACCACCACCGACAAGATCAATTTGAAGGGACTGGCCATCGCGAACGGTTACACGGATCCGAAGAATCAGCTGGTCTACGGTGAATTCCTCTACCAGATTGGCCTAATTGACGCAAACGGCAGAAACCAGTTCCTCGACCTGGAAAGACGACTTCATGATAAGATACTGCAGCACAACCACGCCGAGGCGTATACCTTGGCGACCCAGCTCGTCGACGGAGGTCCACCACCGACTCTCTTCAAAAATTTGACCGGCCACGATTTCATCTTCAATTATCTCGAACCCAATGGCTACATAAGCGTCAACGACGCTTACGCTTGGGTTCAAAAACCGGAAATCCGTCGCGCCCTCCACGTCGGCAACAGACCCTTCACTCCCTATTCCGCTGAGGTCGCCAATCATCTGAAGAACGACGCGACTCACTCTCAAGCCGATCTCGTTGAGAAACTCCTCGAACACTATCGCGTCCTTCTTTACACCGGTCAACTCGACATCGTCTGCAGCTACTCAGGCGTTCAGAATTACGTCGAAAAGCTTAGATGGTCCGGCGCCGAAGGTTTCAAGACCGCCCCGAGAAAACAATGGATGCACAGCGGAAAATTGGCCGGTTACATAAAGAAGCACAAGAACTTGATTGATGTTCTTGTACGGCTTTCAGGACACGTCGTATCCATGGACCAACCTGTGTGGGCCCTCGATCTTATAGAGAAATTCACGAGAGGAACCCTCTGAGCTTCACCGCCCCATCGGACCCAAATTACCATGAAAAACGCGCCGGCAAATTCTTTCTATTTTTATACATCGCACGTTAAGTGTGAATTCTTCCGTTTCGAAAGCAAAAAAAAATACCGTACTTTTGAAAAACTTTAATAAATATGTTCACTATACTCTCACGGCTTTTTTTGTTTGACGCTTCCGATATTTATTAAATATCCGAAACGCGATTCATCTCGCATCGTCGCATTTTTTTTAATACCACTGATTCACCTAAAAACATTAGTTTTTCATTTTGTATACGATATAAATAGGAGAGCTCGTAAGATCATCGATATGCAAAAATAGTTCTGTAAAAAGAAAATTGGATCGTTCGATCGAGATAATTTCATTCGATAAATAGCGTGTCATTGACACGGTTTCTCTAGTCAGTCTTGGATGACGCTCCGAGCTGGCACCGTCAATCGAGATACGGCAGGATGTAGCGATCGACCAGAGAGACGTTTTTGTGCCACTCGAAGTGCGGTATACCCGGAACGGTGTGAATCTTGAGTTTGCCGGCTTGGTCGAGGGTTCGCAGGCCTATCGAGTCCTTTCTGTAAATCTCACGGTTCTTCATTTCCACCACTGTTTCGTTGTAATCGTAGTAACCGAATTGGCTGCTTTGCCAGGGCGTTATGACACCGTCGTCCGGACCGCCTATCAGCACCAAATGCTTCAATTTTGTGAGAGCTTCCTTGAACGAAGTTGAGTTCGATGAGAGCTCTTCGTTGTTGACGAAGGGCAAGAATTTGCTGTACCGATAATACAACTCCTGTCGAAGAAAGATATCATGAATTATCATGTCTATGAAATATCGTAGACAAAAGTAGGTCTTTAGCGAGAATTACCTGGTGATAAGGATCGTTCCAGTAGTTTCCGACACTGGTATGCTGGCCGATTCTGGAGTAGAACAATTCGTAGGCCGTTTCGCGAACAAGATCGGGAAAAAACAAATGCAGGAATTTAGCTGGAAATAAAAACAAAGATCGCAATGACGCATATAAGAAAATGCAAACGACAAGAATTTGGAAAACTCACTGCCGTATTGTCCAGCTTGCGGCGAACTGAGAGAAATGAAGTTTCTAACGTTATGCTCCGGAAATCTCTGCAAAATGGCTCTGGCAAGCAAACCGCCCTGACTGTAGCCGAGTAAATTAATTCCCTCCGGAAATGCAGCTCCTATCGCAACGATGTCGGAACCGATTTCCTCTACTTGATGCCACATAGGCTCTAGGCTGCTCCAACCGGCGTATCGAGGCGTATTGAAGATTTGGGTGCCCGGATGAATCTAAAATTCATTATGATAAATTTCATGTCCGGTGGAAGTCCGGTGGGTTGTGCTAAGAAACATCGATTCGCAGACGACGTCAATCGGATCATTTTGATGGACTCAAAACTGACAATTGAATCGAACATTGGTCAGAATGTGCCAGCTAGGCGTTTAGTAGCAAAATATGGAGATCGTCCGTTTGGCCATGATCTCAATGCGTATTAGCGCTTTGTTCTCCTCACCTCCCTTATACGATCGCTAACTACAATCATGCTATCGCTGCTTCCAAGGACACCGTGCACGATGACCACGGGTCTGTAGGGCAAGGTCGCCTCGTTGCCCATCAAAAACCCCGCTAAAAAGCCCAGTAAACAATAATTTATGTACATTTTTCTTTCGTCCCCCGTACAAACATTGAAACAAAACAAAGGATCCTCTTTCCAAAAGAGACGAGAAAGACAACGACGATTACGCGAGTCCCAGTAGAACTGCCGAGTTCATCGAAAACAAATGCGTTCGTTCCCTACGATCTGCATTTCCGTATCACCGCTCTTATCAGTCGCCAAATTTTCATTCATAATACTCGATCGATAAAAAACGTCTCACAAAGAATTCGAACCGTAAAGAAATTCAACCCGACTTCGGTAAAACAGGAACGAGTATCGTTGTGCGTCGGTAAGGTAAGAAACAAAGCTCACCCCGTCGGTAACTTACCATCAGTTGGTAAAATGCGGGTTCCTATAAATCCCACCGCATTGCCGCGCATCTTTCAGTACCGTGCGGACAACCATATCGAGAGATCACAAAAACAAACATTTTTCACTCGTCGACACATCTGACCTCCAAAAAATAGACCTGCTTTCACCGGAAACTCGAACGTGTACGTTTCAACGGTAAGTACGCAATTGCCAAGAAACACTGGCTTTACAATTAAGTTAATCAATCTTGACGATTTCCGTCACCGCTTCTTCGCCCCCCCCCCGCCCTCCGATTCGATAAATTCTCGGCGCTTCTTATATCTCTTAATACCCGAATAAAAATCCACCCGGGCTTCCTCATCGTTAATAATACGGCCCTACGTCAGGACGCGGAGTAATAAAGTCTCGCTCGCGTACGTTCGTGCATTATACGACGAGATGAGAGCGTTATAGGGGTGTCAAGGACGGCTGGGGAGGGGGGTGGGGGGTTCGGGGAAATGCCGCAGTAGCGGAATTACAGATTGCTGCGGGATGACGTATAATGTAACTGGAAAACGATCTGGAATGCGGTGTGTCCTTATAATCCTTCTGCAAGGGTGGATTGGTAGGAGGGAGTGAGTAGCAAGCTCATGGACTCGTGCAAGGGGTTGTTGGGCAGGCTTTTCGAGGGGCACGTGGCATTTCCCGTGGCGTTTTCACTGTTCTCTCGAGGTGCCATACATCACGACCTTTCTGACATCACCCAGTCGTGCAAAAGCCCGACCCTCCTCTACCCACATCCATATGCATACGCACGTTCACATACGACCTTTTGACCCGAGCTTTCTCCACTCTCTTCATTCTTGAATCCTCCGATATGAAAAAACGCGGTAGGAGAGATCAGTAAGATTTTTCATGCACTTTCGCGCCCAACCCTTTTTACCGACGAGACGAAATTTTCAAAGATGGACGAGTCTGAAAAATTTAGTCGAAAGTGGATAAACCCAATCGAATCAGAACGAACTCGAACAAACTCGAATAAACCAAATCAAATCCAAAGAAATCGTGCTAACAGAGACAAACACAAATATATCCAAACAAACCAAAATGAAACGGAAGAAAAACGGAACAAGCCCGAACAAACCCGAACGAACTCAAGATAATGCGCATAAATTTAAACAACCAGGAACAAACCCGAAAACACCGAAACAACCCCAAATAAGCCTATAAATATCCAAATAAACCTAAACAAACCCACAAATATCCAAATAAACCCAAACAAACCCACAAATTTCCAAGTAAACCCAAACAAGCCCACAAATCTCAAAACAAACCCAAACAAGCCCACAAATACCCAAAAAACCCAAACAAGGCCACAAATATCCAAATAAACCCAAACAAGTCCACAAATCTCAAAACAAACCCACAAATACCCAAACAAACCCAAACAAGTCCACAAATCTCAAAACAAACCCAAACAAGCCCACAAATATCCAAACAAACCCAAACAAGTCCACAAATCTCAAAACAAACCCAAACAAGTCCACAAATCTCAAAACAAACCCAAACAAATCCACAAATACCCAAACAAACCCAAACAAGTCGAAAAATATCCAAATAAATCCAAACCAACCCACAAATACAGAAATCCAACAAAACGCAACGCCGTTCGGGGATTTCTGAAATTTTCAAAGTTGGACTCTACTGTAGCGTACGCGGTTGGAAAAAGTGCGCAGGGGAATGCGCGCACGTGTCTGCGCACTCGTGGGTGAAAATGTACGGGGTTTCGTAGCGGGGAGGTCTTTTTTGCCTTTAATCAAGGACCTTCGTGGTCGACTGGTTCGGGAGTATTGCAGAGACTCCATTTTCTTTGGTAGACGAGCCAATGTGTATGTACACGGATATCCTTCTGTCGGTTGATGCAACGTCTTTCCTCGCCGCCTCGGCCCATCTCTCGCTCACGAGTTAAGTAGAGAGACGTGGCGCGAGGGTCGCCAAGAGGTGGAGCGAGAGGATAAGGACGCGATAGTGTAGCCAAGAGCATTCGGGTAAAGGAGTCGAGAGATTAGCGTTAATTACAGAGCCGAGAGAAGCCGGAGGGCGCAAGCATGCCAAGGGGGGAAGATGTCGCAGGGCGCGAGAAACGGAAGGAACGTAGGTATATTTGTCACTCGACGCGTCCTCGCCTCACCCTCCCTCTCTTTCTCTCCCTCTCTCTCCCCCGTCGTTTCTCGTTGTCACGCAACCCCGCCCTCCGAATATTAATAACCGTCATCAGA
This sequence comes from Ophioninae sp. B BG-2022a, assembly GCA_030522765.1. NCBI lineage: Eukaryota > Metazoa > Arthropoda > Insecta > Hymenoptera > Ichneumonidae > Ophioninae sp. B BG-2022a. Next base: position 39,834 of record JAPYZJ010000583.1, read on the forward strand.
GACGCTTCTCTATGAATTGCGAAACGACGGATTCTGACATCCCTCTCTCTCTCTCGCATATCCCTTTCACTTCCGGTACGATATGTACAGCAGCCCCACTCTCTGTATCTCCCGGGAGATCAGACAGGATCTTGAGCTTGATTTCATCGTCTTGACGAGCCTCGGGGTCCTTCAGTGGAAATCTAATTGGATCATTGCTCGTGAAAAGAAAATATATCCCTGTTGCTGTCTCGCTCTTATCATTTCTATACTTTTGTACGATTTTTCACGATTATTATTATTATTATTATTGTTATTACTATTATTGTTTTCATAATGTTAATCCAAACAATACAAGCCCCGAACGCTGTAGCTAAGGTTAAAATTGAGCTAAAACAACATCGGACATAGTCCCTTAAAGCCTGTTGCTTAATGTGTACTTTCGGTTGATCTTCCACCCACGACAACGGAATGAACCTCCCCTGGCGAATACGGACGATCCAGGTCTGTTCCATACGAGTGCCGTACCAATATCGATATATATATATATATATATATATATATATATATATATATATATCTCA
>JAPYZJ010000584.1:0-40774 GCA_030522765.1 Ophioninae sp. B BG-2022a
AAAGGTTTTTGCCTGACTTAAATAATGGCGTTGGAATCGTATCGATATCTCGCATAGTTTTCCCGGAAAGTTCACTTGAAAAATGGCAAAAAAAGAGGCGAAGGGGTATGTATGGAAAAATTGGCAAAAATCGATGGTCCAAATTTGAAATTCTACCAAAAATCGAAAAATCATGGGATTTGATTTTTTAAAAAAGCATTTTGAAGAGAAAATCATAACGAAGAGATTGAGCACAGAGTGAAGTGCCAAATCCTAAAGGAAAAAAAGTTATCGACGATTTAGTGAAAACACTTTTTTCCCCCAAAAATCGAAAAAAATTTTGGATTTTCAATATTTTTTTAAAAGATCTATTTCGATGTAATTTGATCCCCTGAGCACGAATTTACCATTAATTTCTCCCAAAACCCAAAATTTCTATGAAAAAATCGTGTTTTTAGAAGTTTTTAACTATATTTTCCTAAAAATTTTGGATTTTAAGAGAAATGAATTGTAAACTCGTGCTCAGGGGATCAAATTCCATCGAAATAGACTACTAAAAAAAAATATCAAAAATCCAACATTTTTTTCGATCGGAAGAACTTCTAAGACCTATTAATTGGAACGAATTGATATGAAAAACTTAGTTCCAACGATCATTTGTTTCAGGCCAGTTGTTGTGCGGTGGACTTTTCTCGCCAGATCCGTTGTCAAATTGGTTTTCGGCGGTGGCGTTGTCTCACGCCTTGATCGACAATCCGACGCAGAAGGAGCAACTTTTGCGGGTGTTGTTGGCGACGAACATCGGTAAACCACCGGTAACGTTGTTGCAACAGTGCGTCATGTTGCTACAACAGGGTAACAAGCCTCAATGCAAATTGGGCCTGCTGATTTTAATGTGCCGATGGACGTCGTACTGTCCCGCGGCGGTTAAAGCTTTCCTCGCTATAGACTCGTCAGTGGCGTATCTCACGGCGCTCTTATCTTCCAACGAGAACAACGACGATTTGCAAGAAATTTTGCTGCAGAGCATGTGCGCACTGTTGATAGGATTGTGCGTCCATTTCAACGATGACGATGTACCAAATTATACAAAGGTATGGCAACGTCTTCGTTCTTTTTTTTGTCATCTTTATCGTTTCGAAAATCGAGTGGACTTTTCAGCGGTTTTGAAATAAAAAAAAAAATTCTACAATCATTAAAAATAAATTAATGTTTGTTATAAAAATTTCAGGAACACCTGCGGAGTTTGTTGGAAAATCGCATAGGCCTGGAACGATTTCAGGATGCTATTGGTGGCATAGCCAGGCACGAAATATATTCTCGTACTTTGAAGCATCCACAACCGTCTGCCAAGAATCCCGGGGATCTCCTTTTGGATCATGAGTTTTGCAGATTAATCAAAACTCTGGAAGGTTATTTCAAAAACGTTTTCAGTGGAATCTCTTATCTGACCAACGAATATCATTTTTGTATTCAGCCGAATATTAATACTGAATTTTTACTTAATTAATTATGTTTTTTTAATTATCGAATAATTGCGAGTTTTAAAAATAAAACATTTGTCCAGGTACCATATTGGAATCAGTATTGAAAGGGGGTGGCTCTTACGTCGCTAAAGATCAAGGGAGCTCGATGAATCCGACGAGTTCGGTTCTCGTAGCTCAGTACAAAGATCTGATAAGGGAACAGGATACGCAATTGAAGAAAATCACTGAAGCGAACGAAATTCTCATTCGGGAAAAGAAGAGTCTCGAAGTAAGCAATTTTCAAGGTTTACGTACACTTGTAAATGTAAATCATGGTTGAATCTAACCCAAACTTTCTTTTTTGCAAAGATCCAATTGAACGAACTACAAGTGACCGTGAGTCACTTGAAGGATCAAAATTTAGTTTTACGCGCGGCGCAAACAAACCTATCCGAAGAAAAATCCGTTCTCGCAACATCACCATCTACGACGCTGAACGTCAACAACGTTGACGGGACGAACGAAGAAGTCGAGATATTACGAAACGCGCTCAAAAACTTGGAAATTCGTTTGTCTGAAAACGAGCTGAAAAATCAAGAAAACGAAAAAAAGATTATCGCTTCGGACAATCTCGAGAAACAACTGAAAGAGAAAACGGAAGAACTCGAGAAGTTGAGAAAGGATCAAGAGGACTTGCTAATACTGCTGGTTCATCAGGAGAGTGAAATCGCGACGTACAAAGAAAAATTGGAAGCATTAGGTGCCAAGGTACGAATGAATTATTATTGAAAAAACAATAAAAACATTGAATCCGTTGAATGTAATAAATTCTTCATTATTTCGCGTCTTTCCTCAGGTTGAGTCGGAAGAAAGTTCCGCTGACCTTGAAACTGACGATCCTGAATATTCACCACCATAAGGGAATACATTATTCCAGTCGAAACGTCAACGACAATTGGACAAGATCTTCGTAACCGGAATACTATGAAACTTACGTTTTATACTACATGTAGAAAAGACGAAAGTCCAAACTCAAATGATTCCCGGAACCAACTCGTCATTAATGTCCATGTTGTTTCTCTGTAATGACGAGATTCCCATTTGTGGAAATAATGCATATATGTACAAGTAGTAAATAGTAAAAACGTTGCTATGTATGAAAAGCTATTGTGCACAAGAAAATATTTCAACCTACCGTAAAATTAAGCTTTATTTTATTTTATGTTAAATTACTTACACAACTATCACATACTACACCGCACGATTGGGTTTCAGCTATTAGGACGCGCGCCATAGAATTCTGTTACAATTTTATTACTTCATTCCAGTTTACACGATTTTCAATATATAGTTCCGAGTCTCATGTGCACTGATTCGCTTTTATTGTTTTTATATTCATGTTCAACAATAAAAAGACGCGTTATCAATGATAATAATTTGAACAGAATCCTAACTATTTACACGATCGTACATCTACGCGACTAGACGTGATGTCTATGCCTGAGCTTGTCGCTGCTTCACAACCGCTTGGACACATTTGGCCATGGTCGGAGAGGCTCTAGACACGACATCCGTCATGAAGAATTGATCCAACGATTTTTGTTTGACATCGATTGGATCGGGTAGGAATGAACTTCCGGTTCGCTGGAAATAAGAGAAAACGAGATTTAAAAAAAAAAAACAAAGGATGTTGATGTTGAGTAACGAACCCAAACAAACCCAAACAATAATTCACAATAATTGATTGCTTTTATCGAATAGTCCCTTTTTTTCTTGTTAAATATTTTTTTCGGTAAAATTGAAGAGTACCTTAGATAACTCGAGAGCTTGAGCGAAGAAATTAGCCGGTTCCACGTCACCGTATCGAACCAAATGAGGAGCGACTTCTTCCAATCGTTCCCTTACGGCGTGTATCGTGTCGTACGGCAGAAAAACTCCGCTTATCTGTAAAACGTTACGTATTTACTGTTCAGATGATGATATTTGGTACGTTATAGAAAAATCGATTAATGTGTTTGTAACTAACCTCTGCAAGAGCTCTAAGGATTTTCCAATCAGGTCGAGCCATACCCGGCGGAGTAATCGCCGCTCCAGTTTGTTGAGCGCGGCCTTCAGTATTTACGTAACTTCCAGTCTTTTCAGTGTATGCCGCTCCGGCTAAAACTACATCGGCGATCGCTGCCCCTTGATCACCGTGGCTTCCTAAAACGACAAAAATTTCATCATTCGTGATTCTGCGAACATTGTGTTTGAGCCTATTTTCGTAGAAAAGCGACTAAACGTTGATCGATGTTTACCGATATAGACGATGAACGTGTTTGGAAAATCTTCCTTTTTCAGGTTCGAATCGTCAGCGCCGAGGAGGAAAAGGACTTTGGGTTGTTGTTTTTTCACGTCGTCTACTGTCGCGTTATAACCAAGATCCAATGCACCAACTTGCGATGCGTTCGTGTGCAAAATATTCAAAGTTCTCCATTCGGATGGGGCCTGAAATTATTTCGATAAAACGGTTATTGTGGAAGTAATGTTCGTCAGCGGTTTCATATTATCGCAATGTGCCATACTTTCGATTTTTCCCCCAGTGTTTTAGCCAATGCTTGAGTCTCGGCGAGAATCTTTGATCCGTCCTTTCGCGCCAGTTGCTCAGCGCCAAGAATTATCAATGGCTTCTTCGCACTGTTCAGGGTCTTGCAGAATGGATGATTGCCACTGTTCAACTTTGATATCAGGTCCACCGATTCTCCCAGGTGCTAAAGAAACAAGTGATATCCATTAATAATACAGCAAAGGATCCTTTACTTTGTAAGGAACAATGATTAATTGTTAAAAGAATCAAATGATATAAAATCGTAGCCGGAACTTTGCTTATCAAGAAATTCTCAAGTTCCTTGAGATTGATAAGCATCTCTAAAAAAATTGCATTGCGGATGGAGAAAATGCAAACTTTCCAGGTATAAAATGACAATTCGTCAAAATAATCCGTAGAAGTTTCATATTATTGTTGCAAATAAATCTGCTCAGTATTTTTGATACGGCAATAATTTGTCAGATTTTCATTTCGGAGCACTTCGGAGTAATTCCCAATTCTTAAGTTTGTTTTTTTTTGTTATAATTGTATTTTTTCCGTATTTTTCTGTCACGATTTTTAGTCGTACTTTTTATAGATTTCGATGAAAATGATTTTGGTTTGATACACGTGGAATCATTTGAATGAATAAAAACGGAACTCACTTCGTAATCGTAGGTCAAATCGACTTTCGGTCCGATAAGACCAATCGTTTGTTCCCCGTGCAAGTATCCCTTTCTGAGACGCGTATTTACCAAAGGTGCCTCGTACCTTGGATTCGTGCCAATCAATACAACGACATCCGCCTCCTCGATATTAATGATTTTATTATTAAGCAGATAACTACTTCGGAGATCAATGCCGGCGCCATCCTTGGGGAAACTCTGTTCGGTGGCTAATGTTTCACCGCCGAGTTTGTTCAAGAAGTCTTTCATAACTATTAGGGCTTCGGCGTCGACGAGCTTTCCAGCTATTACGGCAGACTTGTTTGACGGTACGTCGTGCAAAGCTGTTGCGGCTGCGGGGGAAAGTATTTTCCTCGTGAATTAATTCTGGATTAAAGAAATTGATATTTTTAAAAATGTCATACCTGCCACAAGTGCGTCTTCCCACTCGACGCCCTCCAATTTGCCATTTATTCTCATCATGGGTGTAACGAGCCTTTGTCGCTTGAGACCGTCGTAAGCGAAACGAGCTTTGTCCGAGAGCCATTCTTCGTTCACTTCCTGATGAACAATGTATAATTAATCACGCTGTAATTAAACATTGAATATCCGGTTGCTTCAGTTTTGTCGTATACTTCGTTAACTCTCGGTAGTATCCTGAGCACCTCGCCCGTTCGAGTCGACACGACGATGTTGCTACCGACAGCATCCAGTACGTCGATGCTGTCAGTTTTTCTCGTTTCCCATGGTCGAGCGACAAAGGCGTAGGGTTTGCTCGTCAGAGCACCCACGGGACAAAGATCGATTATGTTACCCGAAAGCTCGGACAGAAAGAGCTTTTCTACGTACGTTCCAACCTGCGATAATTGTATCGATAAACGATCCGTTTGCATTCTGTTCGAAAATGTGCTTTCGTCGAAACGACGGAGAAAATTTCTATAAAAAAACGCTATACCTGCATATCGTTGCCTCGACCGGTAGTTCCCAGGTCATCGATTCCAGCGACCTCGGAAGCGAATCTGATGCAACGAGTGCAATGGATGCATCGTGTCATGATAGTCTTGACGAGTGGCCCGATATCTTTGTCCTCGACGGCGCGTTTCCCTGTAAAGTCTATATCGACGAATCGACTTCTGTCGCTGCCGAAAGCCATGCTCTGATCCTGCAAGTCGCACTCTCCTCCTTGATCGCAAATCGGACAATCCAACGGATGATTCACCAGCAAAAACTCCATTACGCCCTCGCGCGCCTTGCGCGTCAAGTCCGAGTTGGTTTTCACTCTCCAACCTTTCATCACGGGCATCGCGCAAGCCGCCACCGGCTGGAACGTTTAATTCGTACTTTTTATTCTCTGTTAGACTTCAGGGGCCTACGATATTCGAAATCATGTATAAAGCACAATGAATACCTTCAGCTGCTTTTCAATCTCTACCAGGCACATTCTGCAGTTACCAGCAACGGCTAGACGCTCGTGATAGCAGAATCGAGGAATTTCGATGCCCAGCTTCGCAGCAGCCTAAAAATTTGGAACGTTGATCGACGGCTCAAAAGTCATGTGAAAATATGCTTGAATGAAATTTTTGAAACATCAATTATTTATAATGCCTCGTATTATTGTATCGTTACAAATAGTTGATATTATTATTATTTACGATTAATATTGGTTTTACGATATCGTAATTACAGATATAACTGATAATTGATATTGTTATTTAGCAGTCCGATCGAAATCGAAAACAATTTGCGTACATCACAGAAAAATAAGCGACGGAGCAGAAATTTGATATTAAAGATAAAAAGTATCAACCTGAAGAACAGTGGTGCCCGGCGGCACCTGCACAGGCACGTCATCGATGAAGAGTTCCACCAAATCCTGAGTAGCTTGGGGTCTCGCCGCAGTTGTATGGAGGCCCACGGTTGCTAATCTTCCAGTGGACAGGCCAGCGGCCTTCACCAGTGGAAGTCTCAACATTTTCTAGGAAATCGCCAGAATTTCACTATGTGTGTTATTGTTGTTTTTTTTTTTTTTGTTAATCGTGCCCTAGTTTTTTTTCGTTACATAATAAACAACTGCGACGAAGCGAGAGAAAAAAAAGGACGGGTTGCGCTAACCTAACCAGGAACGTCGTATATGGGGATGCGGACCTCGCAATAAGGACAGCCGCTCGGGATAAATGAGAACTTTCAATAACAAAAGACTCCACATTAGACGCTATTGGGATCAACGTACTTTAAAACAGAGGAAAAACGCTGTGAAATAAACGTACTCCAATTAAGGGAAAATAATCAATTTACCGAAAAAGCTTTCGGGGAAACCGAAAACTGCAGGCCCCTGACTAGACGTCGGAGTAGTCCAATCCCTGCGAGATCTTGTTTTTCTCACGTCTCGTCTTTTGGAGACTATGACGCATGTCAAAGCGCGATTCTGATTCGTTCCACTCGTACCGCTTTCTCTTTTTCTTTCGACTTGAATATGTTTAAAAATACTTTTCGATCCGTGTTCTTATCGCAATCGTTGTTATTTTTGCATCGATGGATGCTTTCGATTACGTATTATCGAGACGTTTGTGCATTTCGATTCAAATTTGCACGCAATAGTAAAGTCTGCTCATACTTCAAGAATCGTCGAATTTGTTGCAGTCTGAAACGGCCTCGTTTGTCGCCACATGTGAATACACCTTGATACAATGCAGTTTAGAGAATGCTGAGTTTTGCGTTTTACAACCACTGTTTATTTGGATTGCTATTTTAGATTGCACAAGTTGTTTTATATTTCATAAGAAATTAAACTAATGCTAGAATTTTTTTACGAACAGTGGTATTGCCAGTGATAATGACATAACTCATTATTTCTTATGTGTAAAACGTCCAAAATTTTTAGTGTTATACTCTGCCGACTTATGAAAAAATAAGTATTTACCGCTGAATAAGAGCATGTTATTACATCTCGAAAAAGTAGTCAAGTTCTTATTATAAATACCGCAAGCGTTTATTTGTGTGCTTTTGCGTGCACATTACATAATCTCGTTTTGAAATTAGCGCCGCTTCAACTGAAATACTCTCACTGAATAACTAGCGACACGTATCGGTGAGACATGGAACTAAAAATGCGGACAAGTGAAAATTCATTTTGATGCACTGTGCTAATAGGGAATGTCACTCCTCGCATTCGCATGAACGTTCACGAGCGATTGCGTCGTTACCGTGTGAACGAGACTTCATTGCGAAATTTTTGATCACCGGAACCAACGTCACGGTTTACGTACAAAAAAAAAGAAAAGAAACGCGTGTGTGTTACATAGGTGACGTTACGGAGATCTTCTCGCTGTGGAAACGTTTCTCTCTTCCGGCAGGACGACAAGATAGGCCTGTAGCTGTAGAATTCGGCGCTGCCGCACAAATATTTATTGTATTGAAAGAAAAATTGCAAGAATGGCGGTCGGTGATCTTAAAACTGAGAAGGGCGTTAAGGAACTCAATGCTTATCTGGCCGAGAGAAGTTACATCGAAGGGTAAGCTATACTTGCTCGTCAAAGAGACACTTTATACCGCACGTGTTCCGTGTACCATTGTCGGCATCTTGAAACCCGGACAGACGTCCCCCTCCATCACATATTGACTCCTTTCTCAAGCTGCCACCTTTTTCAAATTTACGTCTCTGATTCTTTAATTTTTTTGATTCTTTAACTGAACGCAGAATCGATTTTGGCGAATCATTCGAGTATCATTTTGAGTAGAACTCGTTCCTTAGAATTTACATATATGTGTGTGTGTGTATATATATCTCTCTCTATAGCACAAGCACTTTCTTCGAATAAAAAAAATGTCGCACTTTCGTTACCCCCTGCGTCGTAACGTCTATTTTTAAAAGCCCGCAATTTCAACTACGTTTTCAACTTACCAGCTCCTAGAGTGTCGTTCCCTTTTCTCCGTATTATGCCCAAATGCAATTATCGATGTGTGACGTTTCCAGTATAAATAAAAAAATTTGGATGGATGTGAATAACGCACATTATTATTTCGTGAAAAGTCTGAATCTCAAAGATTCACTGTATAAAGTTAATAAAACTAAAGTAATACTAAATTCAACATATTGAGGCAGGATTTTGCAACTTTATTTTAACGTTGTGCAGCTGATTTGATCGTCTTTGAACAGAACTATTTAATTCAGTGAAAATCGTTGCGTGATAGTAGAGCTAATTAAATATATACTTTTGGTATTTTATTTTGTATTCAGCTGTACAGAAAGATGAGAAAAATCTTTGACAGTCGGCTGAATGATATATATTTCAAAAATGGTAATTTCTATAATACTCAACGTTCATTAGATAGGTTAAAACGATAATCGAATTGTAAGAAGATATACATATGTTGGAAATCAATTTTCCAGACTGTGAGTTTCAATTCTGTTTCTATAATGGAATAGCCCAAAATCTTGGTTAAACATGGACTAATTTTAGGTTATGTAGACTGCCCGTCAAAATTCGGAAAAAAAAGGCGATAATAAAATTGCAGATATCAAGCTTCCCAAGCAGACGTCGCTGTTCTGGAGGCCCTTGGAAAGTCTCCGACCGCCTCCAATCCTCACGTACTCAGATGGTACAATCAGATCAAGTCCCACGACCTGAAAACATTGCCGGGCGAGAAGAAAGCACCAGCCGTTCTTACAGCCGGCGAAGGTGTAGCTCCTGCCAAAGCTGACGAGGACGATGACGTCGATCTGTTCGGATCGGACGAGGAGGAAGACGCGGAAGCTGCGAAAATCCGAGAGGAGAGACTGAAGGCTTACGCGGAGAAGAAATCCAAGAAACCTGCGCTAATAGCTAAATCCAGTATCGTTATCGACGTTAAGCCTTGGGACGACGAAACCGATATGGCCGAGATGGAAAAGTCCGTCAGGTCTATCGCTATGGATGGTCTCGTCTGGGGAGCATGTACGTTATTCTTACGCTTTTGCGTTATCAAAATTCGGATAAAAATACACAAAAGTGTATTTTTATCAGATTTTTGAAAAGAACCGATAACGGTATATATGGGATAAACACACGGTACAATTATTTAATCGATTTGTCTCAGCATAAATAATTTTCTGTATTCTTTCGTTTCACAGCGAAACTTGTGCCGGTCGGATACGGTATCAATAAGCTACAAATAATGTGCGTAGTCGAAGACGACAAAGTATCGGTGGATTTGCTGACGGAAGAGATCCAAGGCTTCGAAGATCTCGTACAATCCGTCGATATCGCAGCCTTCAACAAAATTTAAATAAGTCCTTCGTCTTTTACTATCGAATTAATAAATATTAATTGTTTGTAACTGTAACGTTTTTATCCACTGTCGTTATTAATTTCATTAGCAATCCTGAAAACACCGAGTTCCGTTGAGTGCTTTGAAACATGGGAAGTATCCGTGACACGTTGGCTCGAAGTTAGAAATAAAAAGATTAAACAAGAGCTCGAAGTTTGAAAAGATTAAACAAGATCCGTAATTTCCGAGATCTTAGGTACGAAAATCGTTGAACAATGAAAGTTGAATCATTTCTGCGTTTAGATACGGCGACGTTGAATCATTCGAGGAATCAGCAGGTGCAGCAATGTTCGTGTTCGTCGCTCATTAACCAAGTTCGCACAACGATGACAGATAATAAGATACGATTACATCTCTTATAAGGATACGATCGACTACTCATTATTTCGACTGCCACTACGCACTGCATACAGGTTCTTCTGCGTTAAGTCGACGCGTGGATTGCCGGAATACCTTTTTCAAAAAGATACACCATTCTCAAAACGCCAAGTACAAGCATTGCCAATTGTAACCAAAACCGGTTTTAATTTTGATGTCGGGTTGGATTTCGAATCGAAGCAGTCTCGATATTTTTTTATGTACTCCACAAAATATATACTCTATTTTTTTCGAGCTGTCTTTACAGAGATACCTTCACGAAATTACTTTTAATCAACACCATACACTGTAAAGTCTGACGTAACGGGTATTCCAGATTTTTATCGAACTTTTAAGAATAGTCAATAAATGCGGATTCAAGGATGTTAACATCGATCGCGACATTTATTCCGCTGACAATAAAATTCATTTACAGCGAATTCACGAGTTTATTCAATCGCAATCGCGTCAGCTTTTCTGTAATTTCTGGGAATTCCGATTTGCTCGTGTAGATTGGGAAGCTGGACGCTTCGAACGAAGTCGTTTTGCGAAACGTTATCCTTACGATTTCCAAATCGCAAGCCTTTAAATCATTCCGATAAAAATCTGGAAATTCCAGGGAGAATTAAAAAAGAGGTTTTAATATTTTGTTTCTGGGTGAAAAATTCAAACGTGTATAAAGCTTCTATTCATTGGTGGATGTCGATTTGTTCAAATAACAGAATTCACAAGATTGGAAAAATGTCCAGTATTTTAATGAATTGCTAATGAATTTTGTGCTTATTTGTTTGGGTTTGTTTGGGTTTTCCTCGCCTAGGAATTTTTTACACAGTTTCAGCGTTCTTTAACCCCTTTTAGAAAAGACATTTTCATTTAATCGTCGCTCAATTCTTATCAGTCAAGTGAACTCTTCACGGGGTCATTGAATTCATAAAAAAAGCCTATTTCTGTGCGGCCAAAGTAGAAACCTGCCTTAAATCTCGAATTCGTATCAATGGAAATTTCGGTCCAAAAAAGTGCACTCAGCCGACCAAACAAACCCAAACGATTGTTTGGGCCGTTAAAAAACACGTAATTTCGATTTTTAACATGAATTTTCAATTTTACTATATTTGATTGCATCGAAACGTCCAGTCAATATAGAATTAATTCTTCTCCGCGAAATATGATGTTTTCTTTTTCCCCTCTTCCAACTGACCGTTGTATCGACTTGATTTTTTAAACTTATCGTTACAGGCATTTAAGAATTTTTCTCGAGCGATAAATTTCGATATTTCGGACGTTAAAACTCGAAATAAAAATCATCTCTTTGTGTCTGTCTTTTTTTGTGTTTTTTGGTTTCATAAAATTCCGGGGCACGTTTACCCCCTCCCCTTATTCTTGTCGGAGCGTGCTCTTGGATATTCCCCACTAGCAGCGAAGTCCGGACGTTTGGTCGCATATGTAGTATATAAAGCGAGAAATCTCGTAGTCCCGATGAACAGTACTGTACAAAAGTCGGACCATCATTGACGGACGTTATTTCTTATTCTATTAGTTTTTTTTCATTCGTATTCCAAGCAGAATGTCAGTGAACAGTGTGCAATTCGCATTTTTCATCGCTTTCCTGTTGGTTCCTTTTATTCAGGGTAAGTACATCACCATAGCGATAGAAAATTAATCTATCGTATTTTTTTCATACTTAACTAAACCAACCGATTTGGAACGAATTATGGCATGAATTTTTTTCTCGATTTAATCGATGGGAAACCCAGTGTTAGTAAATATATATATTTTGCGATTAAAAGCGAAAATTGTTGAAAAGATTATTCAAGATAGGAAATCGAAAAATTGTAGAGTGAATCAGAATGTCATCGATAACGACAATGAACAATAAATAAATTGGAAATATGTCATCGAATATAAGTCGTCACATTTTTTTGTTTTTCAAATTCAATTTCAATTACAAAGTTGTGTACGAAAAAATAAACCACGTGAAAGAAAAAAATCGTGCTAGCAAATAAAATTCGAGAATTAACACGTACATCGTGAAATATTATTATCGAAATAAAATGAGATAGTAAAACTTGTAAAAGATATCCGAGCTATTATCGCTTCTAGTGTTATTAATCTTCCGAAGATTATTATTGAATAATCATAATTATAAATTATTTCGATTTCTTAAATGATTTATTCTTCATATATTATATTTATTTAAACAATTCTAATTAATTCATTTCTTAAAAAAGTGAAATCAATTAACTATAATTGTATTTATTAATAATATTCTACAGTTAGTTAATATTACAATAAAATGTGTGAAGTACATTTTTAGAGGTTATGAGAAATCCGATAGTGACGCATTTAAACATCGAACGCGTGAGGGCGCACAGTCGCCTAGACAAAAACAAAACGAGCTGAAATATGGGACCACGACTATTTTTCGGAAAGCTAAAGTGGAAAGACCAAACATTTACAAGGTTGCGTCAAAATGTTTAAATATTCAGTATAGCGGAGTGTAAAAATTAAATTTTTGTATTACTTTATCCCCGAGATGATTGCCAACTAATTACCGTTACATAATCAAATTGTCAACGCGGCTTTTGTTTTATACTTGATATTTATCAACGACGTTCATCAGCGACAAACTCATACGAGGAAAAAAATTATAGGAATTTACGTTGAATTCATTAAAGACTGCCAATTTTTTTATTCTTAGGCAAATGATCGTGTACGTGAAAAAAAAATTGCTATAATTATCACATTAGCTCTTGCCGCGTCCTGTGCAATTTAATGCAAATAAAATGGAAAAATATTGAAACGAAATTGTCTTTTTGTTACTTCGATGCACCACGAAAAGTTAATTACTTTCCGAGATCTTCGGAATTCTCGAGTTGGATATATTCGACTGTAAATTATTTTGTCATTTGCATTTGGAAATGAGCAAAAATGCGCTAACCGTCTGTTGGTAATTTATATCATAAACCGTTAAACTAACCTATAATAATCGTACGCAGGCATATAATCATCCTTGATTCATCACGTAGGTTCTAATCATTTTTCGAAGTGAAAACAGAAAGAGAAAACGAAAAGTGTGTGCGTAAGATTTTTGATTCGTCGTTTGCATCGCACGCGATGTGACGATGCGTCCTTGAGGATTTCAGGGACAGGTTAAGTTGGAAGGCGGATACATCGCGTCAATTTTTGTCACGAAGTAAAAAAAACATAAATACACACGCACACATATATACATATAATCGACATTTCGAAAACGTTAGTTCGAAACGAACTACAAATTGCTTCCACTAATTAACGTTCAAATTTGGACAGTTTTAGGGATTTTTAGGAAAACTGGTAATTTTTTGGTTTTTTTACGAAAATGTTCCCTTTCCAATTCTCGTGCATGAAAAGTCCTATTGAGCCAACGGTTCTGGCAAACTCTCACGCCGCAGATCGCGATTACTGGTTTTCGCAAAAGTACAAAAAAAAAAACGTGCTTGAGGTAATTTACATAACTTACAGCAGTATTCAATTTAATCGCCAGAGGCGTTTATCGACGTTGAGTTCAAGGACCGAGGATGACTAGGATTAATCGCAAAGATACGAGAACAACTTTTTGCTGATGTAACTGTTTATTTCCAATTTCGAGGGAGACGCAAAAATGTACTTTCCACACGAAAATAGGTTTTAAAAAATGTCAAATAAAAATCACTACTACGCTAGAATATCCTTCAGAGTTTTTCTGATTGAAAGAAAAAAAGAATCGTTAAAATGAAACCACTAAATCGTGATATTAAATAGTCGATGAATTTATCGATAACGAGAGTTTTGAGGTTATGTCGCGTAAATTGAGAAAAGAAAACAAGTGGTTTTCGCCTACGAGTTTAGGTAGTCACGCAGCGTGAAAAACGACACTGAGAACAGACAATGGTATTGAAACGATGTCTAGGGAACTCCAGTTAATATTTTTGTATTCATGGCTATTGTTGTTCGTAACGCGTTTGTCAGAAGGATGCGATCCTGGATGACGCATACTTTCGAAGGTCATATCGCGAGGCAATCCATCGAATAGTGGGCGTTCGACTTTCTCGGTCTGAAAAAAGGCGTGTATTTCACCTACGCATGCGACGTCACGACTCCGTGTACGAAAACAAAAAATCGCGGTATATTTTCTTTTTTTTTCCCTGAATGTTTCTTATTGGCTAAGGAATCCGGTGAAAATAAATCTTTCGGGGAAAGTAATCAGGCGCACTCCTGGCTCGTCGGTTGGGTGACGAAGCCGAGAGGAAGATCCGGTTTTTCTTATGGCCTGTCCGAAGCTATTTTCGAATGCTCTCTCATCAAGGGATTCCTCAACACCGAACTCAAGCTCAAGGGAATCCACTTTCGCCGGATGTGGCAAACTTTTTTTTTCAGATCCGCAAACTTTCGCGTCCCTTGAATCGAACACGAATCTAGTCGTACCTGAATGCAATATCCCAAGTCTAATCCTAAATGCTCGCGAAATTTGAGGTCACTTTATTTTACGAACAAATCACGTTTTTCTAAATCCAACTGATTTCAGCAAGATCTTCCTTCGCCTCGAATATTTGAGGTTATTTTACATCAGTTTAAATCGTGAAGCCTCCGATTTTTCGCATCGTACAAAAATCCGCCGTAATATGAAAACAAATTTAACGATACGTTGTTACAGTATGTCTGCAGTGCTTAACCTATAATATCATTTAATCTCCGTTCAGCAATCGTTAATTACATTTCCGGTTTGAATATTCCAATGGCACACGTTTCGATCATTCGTGCATACAAAGTGTATTCGAAGACCGTGAACAGACAGAACAATAAAGTTTCTTCGTATCTATCCTTTGAATTGCATTTTATTACACGCTGATCACAATTCGAGCATGCGCCTGACTCGTGTCGAGACAGCGTAGTGTCACGTCAGAGATCGACAGAACCAACATTTATATTCTAATCTCATAGGAAAGTATCTTCGCGTGATTTTTTTAATGTCACTCGTGAGTTCGTTGATTGTTGATCGCGAGGAACACTGATGCAAACATTATAACGATTATTATTATTACTACCTATTAATAATCGTAATGATTATTAGCACGGTATTTTAACGATAACAACGATTATTAGTACGATCTGTTAATAAATAATGAAAAATCGTTATTTTTTGAATCGATTAAAAAATGTCGCGTTTTGAGATGAAAATCAAAATTGCTACGAAAGACGCGATACGTCAAAGAATGGAACTCAGTCGAGTATGCAAATCGACGTCGCGAAAACGAAAGAATAGAATAAATTAAGGATATGTCGAATACGTACCACGTGACCCACGAGATAGTCGAAATTTTTTCATCGCAATTTCTCAAGGACGAAACATTTCTATAGTAAAATTCAAGCATCTATTTCTGTCTCTATGAATTCTACGACGACTGATGCTCGATTTTTCGCCGTAAACTTAATCGACGCCGAGAAAACGGATTTTGAAAATTTGTGAGGTTATGTCGATGTTCGTCATGCTCTTAAGGAGAAGAATTATGAGCATAGTCACTGCTCGAAATAATTTTGACAAGGCCGTTGAAATTTGATCATCCTGAGATAAAAGTGTTTGACCATGGAAATATTTTTTGTTTGTCAGCTGAAGACGATGATGCGAGAGCAGCGCCCTTCGTTGAGCAGCAGTTAACTCAAACGTGTATGGGCTGTATTTGCGAGGGTTCCTCGGGATGTAACGTCACCGCCGGTTGTTCGGGTGAAGTTTGCGGACCTTTTCTCATCACTTGGGCTTATTGGGCTGACAGTGGAAAGCCTACTTTGAACGGCGAGGCGAATAGCGTTGCTGGAGGTAAATTCACTGATAAAACGCTGATAGAAGAAACTTTTTATTTTCGATTCAAAGTCGAAAGTTCCAAAGTTCCAAAGATAATTTAGAGATCGAAAGTTCCTAAATGAACTTGGAAATTGGAAATTCCACGAATAAGCCCGGAAACTGGAGGTTGTGGTCCCAGGCTTGAAAACCGGAAGTTACGAAACCAAGCTTCGAAATTGAATGTTTCAAAATCAAGCTCGGAAATTGGAAGTTCCAAAATTAGGCTTGTAAACTGGAAGTTCCAAAATCAACTTTGGAACCGAAT
Source organism: Ophioninae sp. B BG-2022a (assembly GCA_030522765.1). Taxonomy (NCBI): domain Eukaryota; kingdom Metazoa; phylum Arthropoda; class Insecta; order Hymenoptera; family Ichneumonidae; species Ophioninae sp. B BG-2022a. Next base: position 16,463 of record JAPYZJ010000584.1, read on the forward strand.
CTTCAAATATTAAACTTGGAAACTAAACGCGCGTGTGTGTGTCCGTAAAGTCAGTTTCAGCTGAAGCGACTCGTTATGGAAGATCAAAGCGATCAATCTGAAAAATAATTTTCAAAAATGTAAAAAATAATTACAGCATGGACACGATGCGTCAACGACGTGATGTGCGCCGCTCAAAGCGTCACGGGATACATGAGGAGATTTGGTCAGGTAATCATTTCAAACGACGTAAAAACGATAAGAATATTAAATTTTTCTAATTTCTAATTTCTTTTTTTTCTAATTTGTAATTTCTAATTTCTTTCTTCTAATTTCTAAGAATAAAAAAAATACACGAGGATTTTATCGACACAAATCTCGCTGCCATGTTTGCCCAATGCGAAAAAGGCATAAATTAAAACAAGATCGACTTTTAATCGAAACTCGAAACCTAATAAGAATTCAGTATAATCGTTGCTTGAAAATTTTTTAGGATTGCAACGGCGACGGTGTGATAGACTGTGAAGATTTTGCTCGCATTCATCGACTGGGCGGTTACGGATGCAACGGCGCCCTCGAGTTGAAGTACGAGAACCGTTATCGGGCCTGCATACAAACATATGGCTAAAAAGACAACGAAAGAAGAAATTCATCTCGAGTGTGACGATTATTAACAATAATTAACTTCGTACTCCTGATTTAGTCAACTTTCCGTTTTCAATCGAAAAAAAAGGGAAAAACAACAACGAATGTATCATTTCATTGAATTTTCTAATTTTTAAACTTTTATAAATCTCATTAAATCGACTGCCTAATTAATTTCACTTTTTATACATTCTTGAGAGTTTTAAGAATATATTATTATTATTATTATTATTATTATCATGTATTTACACAATCGTTACGACTTCCGCAAACATTTTCGTACAAATATCATCGAAAATATGAAATAAATTATGCTTTACTTCTTTCACTTGATCAACAAATTATTGCCGTTGGGTGAAGTTCGGAATAAAGTTGCGACGAGATAACGTATCATTTATCTCGATGCGAGAAACGCTTCGATTCAGAAAGTTATCTTTCCTCCCCTAGTTAATAAGATTCTATCAACCAATTCCCCACGAATCTTCAATTGGCCAATATCCGCCTCGGATATTGTTCGCGATTCCGCGTTTTTAATGAGGAAGTGATTGATGAACAATCGCAAACCGTCGCGAAACGTTTTCAATTGTGGAGCTAGGGAGATCCTTTCGAAGACTTGGAGACACGATTCCGTATTTTCGTTAAGCAAAACACCAAGAATTATTTGCCTCAAGAGTCTCATCGTTTGTTTGTCCAGCTCACCAAACTCGACGACCTATAATTAAATAAAAATTCATTTGTTGCGAAATAATGAAAAGATTTTGCAAAAAAAAGGAAAAAATGTTTACGAAGTAATCGAATGTTATTGTGGTGTAAGTTGATAATTTTGGAAATGCGGGATTTTTACTTACTTTTAGAACGGACAACGGAAGTCCTTTTTCGATGAACAAATGAGTCAAGAATTTGGCAAGATTCGTCAATTGCGTTTCCGTGTAATCGTGGAGGGTTTTCAACTTGTCCCACAACGAGTATTGCAGTGTCATCTGAAAGTAAAACAAAATAAAATTTAACATTAATCTATTCTTCGTGAATTTAGAATCGACAGTAATGAATATGATAAACCGCTTGCCTGATTTTTTCTGTCGTAGTCGCAAAACTTTTGCGCTAACACGGCGTAATAAGGATTGTATTTTTTCTCTTGAAGGCAACAATCCAATATCACGTAAATCACTTCTCTGGCTTGCTGATCCTTTAGCCCCAGATGATGCAACTTTTCAAAAGCGTCCATGTAATCTTCCGCGGTCATGAGAATGCAAAAAATGTTACGGCGGGTGTCGGTGTTCATTCGTTGTTTGCGCGCGAGATTCAAGATTTTTTGACTGAACAAAGGTGTTCCCTTTTGATCGGTGGACTTGAGTGGTTTCGTAAGATCATTATTTCCGGTCCAGGCGGATCCAACGACCCACCACTTTCCTCTCTCGTCGACTATAAAGAAATGAAAAAACCACACGTTCTTTAATTGAAGGTACAAATCGCTATCTACCAAAAATGAGTTAAAAGTGAAGAAAATCGTTAACGGAAATGTTAAATGAATTTTACATGTTTTCACTCAGTCAAACTTTTGTCTCTTACCTTTTAACAAATCCTCCAGGGATATGCTGAATTGGGTCACGACGTTGCCCTTGCGCAAAAATGTTTTCATAATCTTTTTCAAATGCTCCACGTGGGAAGGATCGTATTGCGGTATTTTGCTCATGTTGTTATTCTTTATCGCCAATACAACGTCCAACATGAATTTTATTCTTGTGCTGCAATGAGAGAATCAAACATTTATAATATCCACTATCAACATATCTAGTTTTTGCTCGTAAAAAAAACTACTAACTTTTCGGACTTGGCACCGGAAGCTTTTTGCTGCAGTCTGAGAATTAGTTCCTTCAACGATACCGGATCATCTTTTCTTAGTAAAAAGCCCACACTTTTCAATACCAGGAGAATCAGTTCGATTTCCTTTTCCGTAAATTTTTCCACGAGTTTGTCCAATATCTGATAGAGCAGCTGTGATCCGAATACCTGTAAAGCAGCAAAAACGAAAAATTTATATGTATTCGCACTTTCGATCTCAGACTTTTAATAATTGCCACGAAGTTTTTCTTCTACCTTGAAATTGTAGAGATGTGAAATCATAAGTAAAATATTGTCGAGCTCTTTATTTTCAACCTCCTGCGGAATTTTCATCATTTCGTCAAATCTTCGTACGATGCAAAGCAAAAAGTGGGCACCGACTTCAGTGCCAACGTTCCCGTGCAATATAGCTATCAGCATCATGTGTTCGGCTATTAGCCTGTCCGGGGTTATTACAGGAGACACGATTGATTCCATCATCAACCTCGAGATCATTTCGTTCATGTCGTTACGACTGTTCGACATGTAAAGATCCTCGATCTGCAAGGAAACATCGTGATCGAAGTTTTCTGTGTCATCGTATGTAATCGTTGATCGGAGTACAAATTGGACAAAACGATTGCTCAAAATTGGACAAAATATTCGTACGTAGATAGCAAACTTCAGTACAAAAGTAACGCAGATGTGATCTTCGTTAGAAAAATTTTTAGACTTATTTGCGTTCAACAGTACATTTAATCCGAGCTTACTTGTACGACAGTAGTGTGCATGTTGTATTCAGCCAGCCTGTTTATGTGTCCTTTGAGCTGCCTCTTCAAACGAGCCAATTTCTCATTCAGATCGGAATCGTTTACGAGTTGCTTGAGTCGGGCCGCAGGCGGTACGTACTTGTTTTCATTCGTGGTCACAATATTTCCATCCTTATCGCGTTTTCTACCGTAAATATCTTCCCACGTGCCATCTTCGTTCTCGGAGATTTTATTTTTTTTGTTCTTGGAACAATTCTCGTCTTCGCTCATTTCTTCAGCATCGGAATCGATCCCCTCGTTCTGCTCAAGGTCAAAATTATCCTCGTCTTCGCTGTCCACCGTCATCGAATCGTCACTCGCTTCCTCGCTTGAATCATCTCCGTTGTTTGCGACAGTTTTCGACACTTTTTCTTCGGCGTGCTCGGTTTCGTGTTTTTCCTGTGTTTTTAGTTTTTTCCTTTTGGGTGGATCAAAGTCGTCTTCGCTATTGGAATCGTAACTGACGGAGTTTTCTTCATCTACTGGAACGCTTCCGAAATCGTCGTCAGAATCGTCATTTGTCTTTGTTCCAGCAGCTACGGCAAAGTCTTCTTCGAAATCCGAATCGGCGTCTCCGCCCAAAAGCTGCTTTTCAGTTTCGACGGCGAGCTTCCTATTCTCGTTGTTACAGAAATCCAGTAGATCTGTTAGGGTGTTAAGGAAAGTTCGGAAAGTCGTTTGCGAGAGAAAGGAAAAAACGATTTGAATACATCTGAAACAATCTGGCAAAGTATTCGTCAATATAAATGAAAAAGATATGTTGACAAATAACTATTGCAAATACTTTTGCTATACTAAGCAAAAGTAATTCATTAATGAATGCAGACATTAAGGACATTGAAGACATACCACGTGACACACGAGTGCGAGAGAAATAGTCGAAATTTTCAAATCGCAATTTCTCAAGGACGAAACATTTTTATCGATCGCTCGATAAAATCGATAAAATCGCTGATGCTCGATTCTTCGCGGTAAACTTAATCGACGCCGAGAAAACGGATTTCGAAAATTTGTGAGGTTATGTCGATGTTCGTCATGCACTTAATGATTTGATTTTAAAATAAGAATCATTTATCTGTAAAAAAATCTTTATTTCAATATTTCAGCCATTTTGGTGTTTATATGTTACGGTATGTAGATTCCACTTTGCCTCAAACGGTTTGAAATTTAAAGAATTTTTTTTTTCTTTAACACTAAAAACTCGAAAATGTCTATATAATTCTTATTTAATGTGGAAAATGTTTGTGCTTGGCTTAAAGTAGCCGAAAGAACAATGATCGATAAAATGTTGCAGCAGAAAATACAGAAGATAAACTGCATGAAAGGATACAGTCGAGACCGTCTGCGGCGAACGATTTAGGGGTAGATTTGCTTTTTCTCTTGTTTAACTTCAATTGTTTTTCCAACTGTTTAATAATCCTGTCTTCCTCTTGATTAGCTTCTTTCAAGTGGCTTTTACGTCTCTTCTCCATTTGTTTCGCTAATTGCGCTTCTTTTTTCCTTTCCCTTTCCAACTTCTTCTGTAAATCATCTTTCTGATCCTTGACTGCATTGTTTTTATTTTCTGGTTTGCTCGTTGTCTTGTCACGATCGGGATTCAGCACGAATTTACCGGGTACATTCTTCTTCTTTTCTTGATACAGTACACGATTTAATTTCTTCTGTTTCCTCTTGTCTTTGCGTATTTCCTTACGTGTTTTTTGAACCGGTTGTTTTTGCTTTCCGTGCTTCCTTTTAACTTTCATGTTGACGCGATTCGTAAACTTGGTTCACAAAGCTTTACGTTAGCCGAATTCCGGAGGGTTGAAAATACGAAATCGTTTTCATTGCCCGCCGATCGTACCTGTGGTTAACCTCAAAATATTCACATGGTTCGCCACATGGAACACGTTGAGTTTGTGTTTATACTACCAACGAATTTAGACGTCATACTATGCATGTACCTCTAAGAGGGGTCTTATGGAGCAGTGCGGTAGTGGAACAAAGAGAGAGCGGCAGCGAAACGATAAGGTGCAAGAGAGAGCGAGCGTGTCCCCAGCGAGAGTGACAATAAAAACTGCCGTCAGCGCCGCTGATCGAGAACTACCCAAGGGGACATGTCCCCAACAAAATTTCCACATAAAATCCTTAAAAATAGCCCTTCTATTGTACGTCGGAATTCGTTGCTTCTAAACGCCTTTTTGTAAATAATCGTATCGAAAAGCGATTTATACGGAGCAAAGTAAGTAAAACTAGCTCGTTAATCAAATGAGAAAATTAAAAGTCGCGAAAAAATCTCTATTGCGGATAATATCTATATAAAACTAACCTCCCAGGACGCTACGAACCTGCGAAATGGAAATCGATGAACGGATATTTGGAAATTACCACCGCTTACGAAAAAAACAGATCGATGAGTGAAAGTAAGATGTTTTATTCCCAAACTTCGACCATTATTATATCTTCACACATAAGTTTTAGAAAATGTTTCGTAAAATCTGCATTTTTTTGAAAATCGTTAAAAGAATTTTGCTTATCCCAAAATTAGCCAATGATTATTAAGTAAAAGGTTTGAGGCTTGTTACCGAACACACCTTTGAAGCTCAATGGATGTAGTCTTTAGTCGTCCTTTTCCGATTCGCCGTTGAAGTTAACGCGCGAATCTATTTCCTGCGATACACAAAACTCGAGCTCGCGAAGATAAACCGGAATACTTGAAGTACCAGTTTTTCGAGTCTGCGGAGCTTACATTATAGGGACTATTCTCTTCCAGGATTTCTGAATAACGAAAAACCAATGAGCAACATCCACGAGTTTCGTTCGGCGTGTTTATCAAGTACCGTGATTTCAAATCGTTCATGAGGCTACAATAAACTAATCGATTGTACGCGTCGATAAATCGTGGTCCCGTTCTCACGAAAATACACTTTTTTTTCCAGAGCGATCAAATGTTACGGCTAGCCCGTAGAATCGTGACGCGTCGCCGTCGTTGCTCGTGAAAACACTTTTTCGTTCGACTGCGATAAACCTCGAAGATAACGAAAGAAAGGTGAGGTTACGACGAATACGTTCGAAGCGTTTTAACATCGTGCGCTAAATAAAGGAATCGCGCTACGAAAATCAATTACGCACGGCGGATTAATTATTTACACGTATTTATTATCGTTTCTGTGAACTAAATTGACCAGGAGAAATATTAAAGCAATACGGATAATTCTCAAACGTTCGAGTGGTACAGAAAAAATTTACTTCGTACTTATGGATGGTTTCAGGTTGCGGTTCCCTGCCTATGGACAGCAGGGAATTGGAAAACACCAGGGTCTTATACGAACAGAAGGATCGCGGCTTCGACTTCACCAGGGGTTGAATAGTCGAAAAATGTTCGTGCGATTTCACGAAAAGTGTCATTTATAAACGAGATATGTTTGTACGATGCACTGTGGGCTCATGAATAAATGTTATCATCATTGATGATTATTGTTGAAAACCGTTTCCAAATTGCACCCTTGTATCGGAAACGCTTATAACTTTTTACATAGTTCTAATCAATTATTCTTAACTTAATTCGTATGGAAATGTACAAAGGTCTCGGAATAATTAATCGCTCGCTCGTATCTAAAACGAATAATTGTTTCATTTTTCTTCGAGGGATATTACTGCCGTAGGCTGAAAACTGATACGGAGACGTACATCGAGTTTTATACAATTAATGAACTTTATTGAAAATTTACATTTTCTCATTAAGTATTTTGAAAAAAAAATCTCGAAAGCCTTTTCGTTCTTTTATATTTATATATTACCTGGGGACAAACATAAATTTTTGATGGAGCGCATCAACGTTTGATCAACCCGGTTAAAAAGTCCCCGAACTAGTTTTCAGCCAATCGTCTCTCGTGATACCGACCGTTCTCGTTTCTACGGCTTATTATCAAAAGTCCATTTATTTTTTCACATTTTGTGTTTGATTATTTTTTTTTTTTGCTGAATTGCAATGATTAATTATTCAAGAGTGGCAGCGATTATTTACATTTGTAAAGAACAGTTTTAGGGCAGGGGGGGGGGGGTTTCACGAATGCGGACTTAAATATGTTGTAACTTCGGGTATAATATTCGGACAATTTGGTCCCGAGGCTACAGTATCCACACGTGGATTCTTCAACTACGCGCAAACACGCAATCACACACTCTGTAAAAATATTAAATTGGTCTATACTTTTCGTACTTCGTGTATTCGCTTGGCTTTTAAATGTATATTATTTAAATAATAATAAAACAACACGAACTCGTTGGAATCGAAAGAGTTCGATCGATCGCGAATGTAATCCTCGCCGAAATGGGAAGAAAAATAAACGTACCTCTGTTTCTCACTTTTTGTGTATAAGTGTGTTTGGGTTTGTATGTGTAATGTTCATAACTATCATGCACCGCTACTGTCAACATTTGAATTTCAATAATCGTGTATATCGTCGGATAATCGTCTTTCCGTTGCTTTTCAGCAACCACCGAATATTCATAACGCAATTCGAGTCCAAATATATATACAATACGAAACGAAGTTCTTTCACGATTGCCACAATTGTCGCGGTCACGGAAACGAGGAAACATCCGCGAACTTTGCAAAGAAAAGTTTCCTTTTAATACATTTGTTATAACGCTGGCTCCGAAATTTTCACTAATATGGTGGCGGTTGATGTTGATAGGGATGTTGGGGTGGTTGATTGAGGTGTCTCTGAAGATGGGCGACGAGTTGGGGCGTCGGCTGTTGACCGCCCGTACCTCCTTGTTGTTGTTGCTGTGCCTGTTGCTGAACCTGTTGTTGCTGGGCCTGTTGTTGCATAGCTAGCATTTGTTGTCGCATACGTTGTTGGTTTATCGCTTGCTGAAATGAAAATTCGTTTGTCAACGGAAAAACTGGAAATCATCAAAAACTTGCTATTCTTAATCAAGCCGAGCGTGTCCGTTCTCAATTAACGACTATTTTTGGATCGGGCTCGGAAACCCAAACATTGATTGACCAGAAGGCTGAAAATTCCGAATTTGAATATACCGAAGCTACAAATTCCGTAAATTGTACAGATTTGTTTGAGTTCGTCTAAAATCAAGATTATAAAATCAAACTAACGAACCCAAAAAAAACCCAAAAAACAAATTTCGTAAATCTTTCCAAAATAGTTTACTTTCCACCAATTTCAATTCGTAATTTTGAAGCTTCTGCTAAATTCAAGTTCTGGTATTCTCCACTCCATATTTTTCCAGTATTCCGTTAACTAATTTGCCATCAAGTAAACTTCGTCGTACTTGTTGAAACTGTTGATTCGACTGCAAACCAACGGTGGCAGCACCAACATTGCCAACACCAACAGAGCCGGGTTTACCACCGGTTTGTCTATAGGGTGGTGCCGGTTGGTTTTGAACTCCGGCGCCCATGGGTCCCATGGTGTTCATCGTGACGTTAGGTGCTTGAAGATAAGGTGGTCTGGTGGCGCCTGGTTGCATTCTTTGCTGTTGCATGTATTCCTGTCCTCTCTGGGTGCCTAACAATTGTTGTTGATTTTGGAACATGAGGCTTTGTTGTTGTGGGGTCATCATGCTGGCCTGTTGTTGTTGGGCAGCTTGGGCTTGTTGCTGTTGTTGCTGCTGTTGTTGTTGCTGCAAAATCTGTTGTTGCTGTTGTTGAACTTGTTGTTGATTCTGTTGTTGCTGCTGTTGAACCTGTTGTTGTTGTTGCTGCTGTTGCTGTTGCTGCTGTTGTTGTTGTTGCTGTACTTGCTGCTGTTGGGAAGTCGGCTGTTGCTGAGGTATCATTTGTTGTCCACCGTATCCGGCGTAATTCTGATTCATTCCTTGCTGCATACTCGGATACATGTTTTGTTGTTGTTGCTGAGGTGGAAACATTCCTTGTGTCGGGCTTATACCGGGTGCCCCATGAGCTTGCGCTCTCAATTGCTGGCGTATAAATTGCCTCTGCATTCCCGGAAATGCTCCGGGACCAGCAACCGGTGCAGCGTTCGGCTGCTGCTGATTTCCGATAAATTGATTTGTCGGTAAACGCATTCGGAGCATATTCGATAGTGCTTGCTTCGATTGATTGTTCATTCCGGGACGCTCGTAACGAGGACCACCGACCGGCGTCGGTGGCAATTGTTGACCGTAACTGTATTGCTGCGGTGGCGTGTGACCCTGCTGATTCGGATACCACTGTTGCTGAGGCTGCGGTGCTTGACCGGTAAACATTCCTGATTGCTGAGCGACCTGCGCTTGTGCCTGCTGTTGCACTTGCTGCGGTGGGGCTTGCTGAGCCATCTGCTGCGGTTGTGGCTGTTGCTGCTGTTGTTGCTGTTGCTGCTGTTGCGGAGTACCGTACGGTAATTGCTGCATTGGAGCTGGTGCTTGTTGCTGATAAAGGATCAAATTCAAACGAAAAATGGTTTTTATCCAATAGAAATTTTTAACAGGTCGCAATTTTTTCGATGTTTCTTTTTCGTGCATTTGGAAAAAATGAAATACTCGCACAGAGTTCGATGAGTTTTGCTTGAAAAATTCAATGGGCTGGGCTGTTGGTTTTTTTTAAATTATTTTTTATTTTTATTATTGAATTTATCATATTATACAATATTTGGGTTTGTTTGGTGGATATGCAATTCTTGTTTTTTTTTTTTTTTGGAAAAATTTACTTTGCTTCGTATAGAAGAATTATTGATTAAAAATACGAAATACTATTTGAAATTCGTTTGGGGCTGGTCGACAAAGATTTGATTGGAAATTTGACCGAAGTGTCGAATCGAAGCTTTTTGAATGAGAATAACCATACGTACCGGCATCGGTTGCGGCATAGGTACCGCCGGTGCTGCTGCGTTTTTATTCTTCCTGTGTCTTCGAGGTTTCATAGCTTTGCCCTTGCCGGCAGTGGTAGTCCCAGTGGTACCGGTAACACTTCCGCCGGCGCTACGACTCGGCGAATCAACGCTCATCGGTGTATCAGCTTTACCAGATTCCGATTCTTTCTTATCAGGTTCGAGATCCTCGGGAGGCAACGGTGGCGGATCGAGATAGTGACTCGCCGGTCTTATCTGACTGTGCGTATGATATCGCAGTAGTTTGTGGGCGCTTTGATACGTAAGAGGCTTGCGTTCGATTCTGACCGCACGAAACCAGGCCCAGGAGAGTGGAGCCGGATTTTTGTGACCTTCCAGCAACTCCCACGCGGATACCCTCTGAGAATCACAGACTTGTAATCCCTGGAAGAGAAAATATCAACAAAAAAAAGAAAAAAAAAAGGAAAAAAAAAAGAAGAAAAAAAATAAGAAAACATCGAATCCTTAAGGGTCTGAACGAAAAAACCGAATTTCGCGATATATCTCACCTGTTTCTTGTCGATGCTGTCGAAACCGGCGATTTTATTGCCCTTCGTGTCCGTCAATGATCCGACTGGTTCACAAGCGATAACTTCCATCGTGAGTTTCGGCAGTGGTAACAATTGCCTGACGAATTGTATGCTCTGCGAATTTCTATCGCCCAATTCTTTCTTCAATTTTTTCATCAAATTTTGATAGTGCTTTTTGTTCTCGTCTTTTTCGGATTGGGAGTCCGAAACGAGAGTGGAATGTATAAGTGTAGCGAGCATATCGATAACGGTGGTGAATAGTTCGGAATTGTTGTTTAGATCGATGACACCGTAGCTCACGAGTTGTACGAGCAATATCGCCCAATCGGTAGTTACCGTTGTGTTTCTCTGTATAGTATCGAAAACACCGCCTACGAGACTGAATCGAAGCTGCAAAGCGTCCTGTACGACTTCGCGTCCTTTCGGATCTTCCGAACCAGCGTTTTTTTCCTCTTTGCTCGTAGTGAGAAATTGAGAGAGTTGCGAATGCAACGAGGTCAAAAGTCCTTCGCGTTGATCATCCTGACCTTTCAGGCATGTGAGAACCAGCGATAGAAAAGGTTGATGATTGAATAACGAAGGAGACTTCATTCGTCCTCTTTCGCGTCCAGCAGTTTTCGACCAATTTCCTGATTCCAAAACTTGTCCGGCTACTTTCAAGACTCGACCTTGAACCGCCGATGGTAATTTCGATACCAATGGAGCTACCAACCATATAGAACCGGAACGTTTGTCCGTTTTGCCCGAAAGTGTGTTCAATTGGAAGACATCGATCGCCGCTTTAGCCACGGTGTCCAACCATTGCGACAGATCGTTCGAAGACGGTGGAAATTGTTTGTACATGAGTTGAAGATCTAGCCAAGACATGCGAAGGCTCCATTGTTCGAGATTTTCGAGAATACTTGTGATGTGGGTTCGTTGATCGTGAAACGCGTCCAACGACGTATCCGGATAACAAATCATGTGCAAAAGCCTTTGGGCCTGTCGTGGCGTTAACATATTGTCGAGTAGCATATCCGGATGACAGAGTTCTTCGGGATTTTGCAAGCATCTCTCAAGCACCCATTCTTGACTGCATATCTGTCGTAAAACGTGTTGAGCGAATTCCGAGAGTCCTTTTACATTTTCAGTCGCGATACCGGCGCTGCTGCTCGACGATGACATGGCTAATTCAAGGCCCAAATCATCGCCACCACCAAGAATATCGCTGGTTCCGAGAATGTGACTTATCGACAATTCACCAGGTCCGGATGCGGAACCGCCGACACTCGCGGGTCCACTGGTTTGTCCAGAGTGCACCATTGGTAAATCAGGCTTTTTTGGTGGTTGTTTACCAGCTGTAGCGTCACCAACGACGAGGATAGCTTTTAAAACGGCTAGAACCGGTCCGACTCGAATATTGTTGTGAGCCGCGGCGAGCAAGTGACGATCGCAACTGAGCTTTATACTGTAACCCCGAGGATTTCCACTCGGCAGCGGATGAGGACTCGTACTGACGGAATAAAGCGCCGGTTGAGGACACTCGACTGTTTTGAAGAGACGTAGTAGCAAATGACAGGTCAAACGGCCACGAGCTTCCGCTTCCGTATCGGCGTCACCGCGGCCTTCGTTGCAAGCTTTCACCAAAGATGGCAAAGCTATGTGAACGACGAAGTCTTCGAGGGAAAAACAGTGACGCGCTGAAAGTACAGAAATAATGGAATATTTAATAATAATAATGATTCGTGATTACGCGAAAGTTCATCGTCACTTACCAATCAATATGGAAGTGAATACTGCCAATGAATTGTGAATACTCAAATCTTGAACGTCCACTTGATTGAGTACGTCGATGTAAAACGCTGAACTGTTCGAGGAGCAACAAAGCGCCATGAGAACACCCAGCCATTCGGCACTAAGCGGGTTGCAACAAGCCGTCAGCTCGGCGCAAGTTATCGCAATGTCGTTCAACTTGTCGTTGTCGTTTTCGCTGCATACGGCGACGATCGCATTGCACACGAAACTGTAACGATTCGCCGGTGTTTCGTTCAATTGCCGAGGCCACTGAGGCTCAATTTTACCACCGCGTCTCGGACTGTTGAAGACTTCGAGCATGAATTGAGAATTGTACACGTGATTCGATGGCGTCGGTTGTATAGCGCTGTAAAGAGCCGTTCGAATCTTCGGATAAGCATTGCTGAAGGGTTCCACCCCGTGCGGCTTCGTTTTCAACAGGGAACACGACGAGTACAAATCGTAGAGATGAGCGAGTACGCAACGTTCAGCGGAACTGCAATCGCTGGGATTCGACACGTGTTTGACGACTTTGCAGAGTAAATCGAAAACCGCTGTCGTTTGCTCCGGGGATACTGAAAATACGAAGATAATCTTTTGATATCGAAGATACATCGAACGATATTTGAAAAGAAATTTCGAGGAAGAATATAAACTCACGCAAGAGACAACAGTGGTATCTTCTGAGCACACCGACAACGTAGAGACTCAAAGTGGTCGTGTAACTTCTCACGAGTTGGCTGTTACGCACACCAAGCTGTGACTCGACTTCGGGCAACTCTTTCAATATTTGTATGCACACGTCTATAAGACCGTAAATATTCAAGGCAAGCTCCATCAAATCGAAGAGAAAAGCGACGTGTTCCTGGACCGGAAGATACGACGAGCCAACGAGAGCAAACGTATTTAGCATCTCGATTACCTGGGTCGCGCACTGCCACGTTACAACGTGTTGATCGAAGTAACTGAGATTCTGAAATTTTAGGGTTATAGCCTCGAAATTGAATTCGCTCCTAGAGTGTTTCTTCACTTTACCACCCTCGGCAACGTCGATGCTGAATTTCTTGCCGAAAAGCTTGCAAATCTCTTTGGTCATTTTTTTCACAACGTGACGTGCCTCGTCCCTCACCCGTCCTACGCCGTACAGCAATACGTGACGTTGATTGCAATCGTGCTGACTGCAAGTCTCGTCCTGATGAATTATCGTTGAACGAATATTGAAATTTTGAGGTTATTGTTCGCAACGACGAATGCAAACAATGATGATTTACCTGGGGTAGAGGAAAATGCGTTGTGTAGAGCAAATGACGACTCGGACTCGAAGGTGCCTTCGAGTCGAGACCTTCGTGTCCTCCGTGGCCTGCGAGGGCGTCGTCTTTCGGACTATCAGGAGCATCCATACTGTTTTGCTGATCTTCCTTTATATGCTGCAAAAGCTTGTCCAAATCGTCGTCGATTTTACTGTCGTCGTAATCCATCGCTCTACCGTGATCGGGTACTTCGAGTTTTGGCGGCTTGAGGTCGATTCCCGGAAACAAACTGTCCTCGTCAATCAAGTCTCGATTGTTCGGAGTTCCTGGTTTACTCGCTGCGGGACCTTGAAAAAAAAAAAAAAGCCAAACAAGAATTGACTTTAGCGCAATTGCACATCTGCGATACAAAAAGATCATCATCTTAATCAGAATTGCACTGGAAACACATCTAACTCAATTGCCAGTTTAATATTGATATTTTCGGAACTAAACTTAGAAAGCCAAAGGCTTTAATGCGTAAATTAGAAAAACTAAAAAATTACCAATTTATTTGTATTAGCATCGATGGAATTTGCTTTCGAGTCCAAATCTCTGTTAACCGTCTATTTGAAGACTTTAACTTTTGCAATGTTGCGATTATAGCCTTCTTTAATCTTGTACCAACCTTGTATGAGATCACCTCTCGAGATAAGTGTACACATGTAAGCGTCGTGAGAGAAGACATCGTGACGTATAAGCTCGGAGAAGAGATGAACGAGATTGGTAAATTGTGCTTTGCTCTGGGGAGACGAGTTGTCCTGAACGGGTGCATCAACGTCGAGAAACCGCATGAGCAAAGGTTGGAAGATGGGTAAGCCAGGTGGAGTGCCGTTACTGCAAACGCTGTCTTTGTCATCGTTATCGTTGTTCTCTCCAGTCGCTTCGCTCTGTCGTTTTTCCAAAAGTTTAGCAACCGCCATTGCGCGATGTTCGCCCCATCTCTCGACACTGACAGCCCATTCGCAAAGTATATCAACGACCGCTGAATCCTGTTGAGGATTGTACTCGATTTTTGAATTATCACGCTCGTTGTTCGGCGAATTGACCGTCGAGGCGGTGTTCGTTTCGCGCGGCGATGCCGTAAATATTTTCGCGTAAAGTGTATCCAGAGAATTGATCGTGTCCATTCGATCGAAACTGTGACGATCAAGAGCATCCAAAGCTGCCAAAACTTTGGTTGTCGTCATTCCGGCGCTACTCTGCTGCCATTTGTCACATGACCATCGTCCTTCGGCTGCTTGAGATCTCAAACGTATATTTTCTTGAGCACCCTTCAGCTGCTTCATCGTTGGGTTCGAAGCACTCGCCGGTGGACAGGGCAACGCAGCTGGCGGACACAACAGATAATCGAGCGGCGAACCGTTCAAGAGAGATGGCGACTTGTTTTCGCCAACGCTGTTCCAGACCAATGCCGTTGGACACTCCAACGTTATCACCTGCAAATTTACAATATTTTTTATATCCATGAAACAATAGACGCATGATTCTCTTCGGCTTGAATTAATACAAAATATATAAAAGGAGTTTGAAAGAAGCTTTACGGAAGAATTTTTATCTGTTCATCAGCGACGGTCTACCTGTATTATCGTAGAAAGAGCATAAATAACGTCTCGATGGTGCGAACAGCTCAAGTACTCGTTGAAAGCCATTGTGAGTGGATTCGGTTGTGCCGGTACAACCGATAAATTATCTTTGCCGTTGAGGGTTTCTGTTTTAATCGGTGTTGAGACGGAAGGACTTTGCGGAGCTACGAGACTGGGATCTACGTTGCTGCACATGTGAGCGAGTTTTCTGCAGCAGAGATACGCCAGTCTTCTCGCCAAGAGCTCCGACTGTACGAACTCTTCGAGGTATTGAAGAGC
The DNA here is from genome assembly GCA_030522765.1 of Ophioninae sp. B BG-2022a. Lineage (NCBI taxonomy): Eukaryota > Metazoa > Arthropoda > Insecta > Hymenoptera > Ichneumonidae > Ophioninae sp. B BG-2022a. The sequence continues at coordinate 32,007 of JAPYZJ010000584.1, forward strand.
GAGAGGCAACAAGAGCTTGAGAATTCCATCTTCGGATGGCGCAGAGCGCATCTTGTCCAGTAATTCGAGAATCCACTGCAAGAGCTCCTGACGGTCCAAAAGACCTTCCTCGAACATGTATTTCGCCAATTGAATGCAGTAGTGCCACTGCTTCAAGGCTTGTTTCAGCGCTAACTTCGTGTCGTCGTTGGTGACCGCCGGTGTCGATGTACCCGTCGGAGTCGATTGAGAATTCGAATTTGGCGTCAAAGGCTGTACATTGGCGTTGCCGTTGCTACTGCTACTACTGCTGTTGGTGCTGCTGTTCGTCGGTGTCGTGCACGTGCCGTTGCTCGTATTGCTCGACGCACTACCGCTCGTGTTGCTCGAGTGATAGTACTCTTGAATTTTAGATAGCTGATCTTTTAGGAACTTTATCAAAGTGCCCGTCCATTCTACGGACAAAAATACATTGCACGTGATACACAAAATACATAATATGTTTGTTAGCTTTCTATATATTTTACTAGCGTTATGTGTAAACATTTTGGAATTTGCATTATTATAATGGAACGAAATTTATTTTACGTTTTTATCTTTATCACCCAAGATGTTCATTTCGCAATTTGAGGCTGTGAATTTGTAAACAAAGCTCATGGAACTCGTTTAAAGAATTTTTGTCGGCAGAATTAAAACATTTTTTAGCATGACGATGAGTCCACAGATCGGAGCAGAAAAATCAAATAAACATTTTTTGGTGATAAACAACGAATCTGCGCTACATAATTATTGATAATAGACATAAGAGAATGAAAAATATACGATTGGGTTCTAGCGACGCGCAAGGACTTTTTACACTGAATAAAAGGAGTAATGAAAAAAACAAGCAATAACAAGGTCATAGCTACTAGTAATGTATATTCCAGACGAAAATTATTGCAAACGAAAAATTAAATGTATATAATATCGAGCGACAGACAAACGTTTCCCTCACCTGTGGTAGGATCCGGCAATTGTCTTTTCTTAATTTTAGCTTCGGAAACGGCAACCGTGTAAGCCGAACTTAATTTAATGAACCAAGCAGCTCTGAGCATCGGTACCTGATACTCGCACAGGAGCATAAATATTTCTTCTTTTTTATTAAAATTGGGCGCTCTCTTGGCTAGGGTAACGAGAGGCTTGCAGCCCGAAAGGTCTTTGAACCAAGCTTCTATACCGTTTTTCGTCCTCGCCGTTACCGGCCAAAAGTTATCTTTTGGATTGATCTGTTGTCGCTTTCTACCGGTATCAGGCATCGTGGCCAATTCTTCCTTTTTGGCGAGTATAGAGTTGAAGTAAGCTCCGACTTTGGCAGCGGTGACGTTGCAGTGTCTAGCGGTTCCGAACTCGTCGGACAGTTGAGGCATAGTGGCGAAGCCATGTTTGACGTTTATGGACGTGAGCTCGTCCTCTTTCTGTTTGGGCTCTTGAGGATAAACGTCCGGCGGACCGATCCTTGGCCTCTTCAGAGGCCGCTTCTCGTACAGTATTCCCATCATGATAAAAGTCTAACGGGCTCTTTGTCTTCCTCGATGACAAAGTTTCGTGACGCACTACGAAGTTACGAACGTGTCAAAATTTTTACGGCGAACGACGAACGTTACCGCTTATTCGGAAAACGATTCCGAAATATTTCGCCTGACCAACCCCAAGCTTTGGTACCCATATAAATTTGTTTATGTACACGAGGATTCTTATTGAAAACGCACCATTGTCATAAATAAGAAGAAATAATCATTTTTCTCGCATTATCGAAAACATAAATTTAGTCGAATTATTTACATCGATCTAATCGTACGAAAACCATAGATCAAGCGATGCTTGACGTGTACGAATGCAAACCCCCTATACTCTCAAAGCCCTCATTCATAGATCGCGAATACTGGGTTAAAACGTGCAATATAATTTCTTTTTTATTATTTCTCAAGACTTCAAAGAGGAACAACGGATTTTTCGTACGCATGGTTGCATATTTATTATTGCATTAGAATTCGACACAGAAATTAAATAACTCGGATGTACGTTCGAGTCGTTCTTTAAGGTTCGTCGTATACGCAAAGCTCCCCACCAGACGGCCATCTTTGTTTTCTAAAGAAGGCCAACATTCTCGATCAAATAGTCCTAGGATATAACCCTATTGTGGAAAATTGGAATACATTTTTTTTTTTTGTTCTTTGACATCAAGCTTACATAAACATCAGAAGAAGTTAACCTCGGACGTTGTTTCTTCGTCACTTATTAATCATCCAAATTATCCGTATAATTCGTTTTTATTTTTTCATCTTCTGTCTACAAGAGTCTATCGTTATGTGCTGGTTTCGTTCAACATTTTTGGACATGTCTTACGAGACTTGACTGGTCAAGGTCTCTCGACTATTTACATTTGAGTCGTTTATCTATCCACTATGCCCATTTGCATGAATAGGCGTGGTCCAAGTATCCAATTCAGAAAATCCATTCGAAGTAAAACATTTAAGAACAAAAAGTGAAAGAACTTGCGAAAAGTCTGAACGGTGAAAGAAATGGTCGAAAATAAATAAGTATATCAAGTGGTTCTATCTAAGGTGAAAATGTATGGAATTTTTAACATAACCAAACTCCACGCTAAAACGAACCAATAGCTTTTTTTTTAATCAACATCGCAGGTACCGATGAGGCGCCAGCGGTGATAGTTCAAATTTTCCACTCGACACTATGACGTCATCCGTCTAGTGTTTTTTCGTAACGAAACATTGGCAGAACTGTTATTGTACCATATTTTTCTGTTCCATCTTACCCTGCGCATCCCCCACCACGGTACTCAAAGTCTATCATCGTACCGTAGCGGAATAACATCGTCAGCGCACCAGCCATTACAGTTAAATGTGCTGAGATGTAACAGTCAGACGTTCATCAAACGTTTTACACACGAGTAATAAATTGTGAAAAAAATTATATCAATCGGTAAAGTTGCAGTGACGAATAACGAGAAAAGTGTTGAAAAAGTCGTGTGACAAGGAAAAAGATGCACCCAGTGGCAGAATTGGAAACGAGTGTGCCGGCTTTCCTTGGTAAGCTGTGGAAACTTGTCGAGGATCCAGAGACTGACGACCTTATTTGTTGGGCACCCGTGAGTATTCATCCAAGTTATTTAAACCCAATCATACTTGTCTCATGCGTTATACCGATTGACTCATCGCACGCAAAAATAAAGATTGTTTATTTTACAACATCGCGGTGTCAACACGGATTCCATTTAGAAAAAAAACAGTATATGTAGGTGGGTGTTTTTTTTTTTTAAATGCGCGACCATTTACGCGATCGTTCGAATGTTCAACGTTAATGTTTCTCCATACCCTCTAAAACTACCAACAAATGCGCTGATGTTCGCCAGCTTCAAACCTCAAACATTCGAAATTTCCGAAGCGTCAATAATTTTTTTTTCCGTATTATCCGTATACGTCGCGCAACGTAGTTTGTCAGAAAGGGCCATTCGCGAGAGCGAGATGGAAACTGACGGAGAAAAAAACAACGACGTATTTCCCTCTTTTCTCGATTTCTTCTTTCGTGTATGCAGAACTCGGTAATCAACTATAATTATTCACGATATCGGTATAAACTAGGTTTCGTTGGAGAAGAAACATTTTTCGAATTTGAAATATTTGCGTCGAAGCGGAAGCGACGATAACGAGCAAGATTGAGAATTCGTTGGTAACGTTCCTCGATCTCGACTAATCGTCGACCGGTTTTACAAATGCATTTATCCCGGTATCGGCGCTTAGATTATTACGTAACTGTGACACAGGCGGAATTGATTATGGATAAGCGAATGTGCATCGATCGAAAACAGATAAAAACTTTTGTTTCTTCCTTTCTTTTCGTATCGTCCGATCTCTCTCTAGCTCGTACGACGAAGGATAGCTTCTTCCATTTGCAAGTCAAATCAGCGGGATGTTGGGTTCAAAACTATCCACGGTTGGGAACTTGAAGTAGCGCGTGTCATTGATGATTACAATATTTATAATCGATCGAAAGGAAATAAGACAGGAACTTCCTACGGTCTCCTTACTTCCGTGAAGTAAGGAGGTTTAAACGGTAGTTCGGGTTTAACCTACAAACTCGATTTAATAGTTATCATAATTACTATACTTTTATCATAATTGAGTTTTAACGATAACGATCGTCGAAACGTTGACATAATTACTTCCCAGTTGAAGTTACGCAGCTGAAAAAGGCGCACGTGGCTTGTATTCTTTTTTTTTTATAAATTTATGTTTCTTCAACTGATGAAGAAACGAATTTGCTTCATTAATCACAATATCTTACCACATGTTTAATTTGATCGGGGCTCATTCTTGATGTACCTTGGCATATATTCGTTGGGATATTTATATTGAGATCCGGGCTTTCAATACTCCATGGCGATTGTCAAAACGATAGTAGCGTAGAGTATCGTTACCATCAGAGTTAAACCCATCCATTTTCGTAAATGAAACGTTCGAGAATGACTTTGCATCTGGAATTAATATTCTATTTTTCTTCCAGAATGGACGCAGTTTCTTCATTAGGAATCAGGCACAGTTCGCGCGCGAATTGTTGCCGCATTATTACAAACACAACAATATGGCCAGTTTCGTGCGACAATTGAACATGTGTGAGTACGCTCGCGAAGACGGTATCGTTCGAAGACATTCGCGATGATTTATCTTCGCGCGCGTAACTAATACGACATTGTAAATTATTTCAGATGGTTTTCACAAGAAGGTCTCCGTCGATTTGGGCGGTTTGAAGTGCGACAGAGACGAAATGGAATTCGCCCATCAATACTTCATCAAAGGACATCCTTACCTGCTGGAACACATAAAACGAAAAGTAAAAATTTCTTTCGTTGGACTTAATTGATAAGAAAAAATGTTTTGACCATTTTTCTAATCAAAATACTATGGGAAGCAAGGTTTTCCAATTTTTCGTTGTAACGTTGATAGATCGCGTCAGGAAAAACTCACGATTCGTCTCACCAGCCGATAAAATCAGAGATGATGAACAAAGTATTGTCAGAAGTGCGTACCATGAGAGGACGTCAAGAACATTTGGATTCGCGATTGGGTGCCATGAAACGTGAAAACGAAGCCTTGTGGAGAGAATTGGCTATGCTTAGGCGAAAACATCTGAAACAACAGGAAATCGTTAACAAACTCATACATTTCCTCGTTACGCTGGTCCAGCCGGCAAGATCCGGGGGTTTACCGGTCAAGAGACGTTATCCACTTATGATCGACAATGCTAATCACATTCGCAACAAACAGAGCAAAATGAGCAAGGTTACTATTATCCGACGATGGTCGAAGCGGTTAATCCTATATTGCTCTAAATAAGCTCACTAAGGTTTTTTGACAATTTTAGCCGGAGGCGTCACCAACGGGTCCAGTAATCCACGAGTTGGATCCATCCGAACATGACACGAGTTCTGAATATATCAACATCGAGTAAGTCGATCGTGACATTTTTGGAAAAAATCTTTGTCGCCATTTATTTATCCATTTTTATTTTCTTTATTTTTAACTTTTTTTGGAAGTTCAGATAATTGTTATCAGCAATGATTTTAATACTGTTTTCGTCTTCAGCATGTTCGACAACCACACGAACCCGGCGATACAGAGTCCCGAGCAGGATGAATTTTTGACTTTGGACGATGAAAATTTGGAAACGGTTGAGATGATAGAAAACGCGATCGGCAAGTCGGAATACGCGCGTGCGCTGAAAACACAAGTGTCACAGAAAACAAAGCCAAAAGGGAAGAAGAAGTAAGTGAAGAATCAAAGCGGGTTTTGGCTAAAGTCCGAACTCGTAAATACAACATTCGAGTCGATTTGACACTCTGAAATCAAAGATATTAAAACCCAGTCGACCGCTCGTCCATTGTAATATCGTCTCATATCTCGTTCTTCATTATCGAGTATTCTAACACGTTTTCGTGCATGTTGCTAAAAAAAAAAGGTTTTATCCATCAGCTTTCGTATCGACGAAACAAGCACCTGGTTGTATTGCGCGATAGAAAAAGGTCACTGTCGGAATAACGGCTGTAAAATTCACCCTCAATCGTTGCTTTTTTTTTGCTAGTTTTTTATAATCGATGAATTTCGATGTCGTACATAATAAAAAGAGAATAGCATATGTATTCCTTTTCGCAACCGTTTTAACGAGTAAAACGACAATTTACATTTATGCCAGGAGGAAAAACAAGCTGCCTGTTAAAATTCTGATTCCCGCCATCGAAACCGGAGACGAAGCCAGGTTGTTCATTTTTCACTCCTACAGTATTGTATTAGTGACATGATACGCGTTATCGCTTTTAGATTTCATCAACTTCTCATCTCGTCCATATCGACTTTCCCTGGATAATTATTATTTCTCACTTTCGTTAATCAGCATCGAATTTAATTTCGGATTGTTATTCCCGTTTTTTTTTGAAACATATTAGGGCTGGAAAATGGGAGATGACCGTGCTTCGTTAATTTTGCTAATAATTTTCATATTATTATTTTTTATTTTGTTTTATTTATATTATTAAATATATATTCTTATTAATATTAATATATTACTGTGCAGTGTAAATGCTAATATCAATTAATTATATTAATACATAATTGATATCAGTATTAATTTATATTAGTGCTAATTAATAATTACAACCGAAAACAACGAAAGAATTTCGCGTGGAATTGAACTTTCAGTTTTTCGTAAATAATTTAGATCTCTTTTGTCTCAACATAATTATTCTTTCGTGTGTATACGACAACCATTGTGCTTAATTTTTTGGATTTAAAATTACTATGATAGTTTTTTTACTACGAAAAAAACGTATCCTTTTGAATTAACGACGAGTGGGCATCTCAGGTTCGAACGAATGCATGAGCTTGATCCCTGGTGCATCCTTATTCGGGAATATTCAATAAATTTCAAATATAGGGCGAGAACCGGCAACTTTTTCGTGGATCTACGAAAATACAATTTGTCTTAATTTTCGTTTTTCATTTCTCGTTTTTTTTTTATGTATCTCGTTGTGTTTAGTTTAGCGAATAAATAAAATAGATCGTAAAGAGATCGAGATCGAAACTGGCAATATCGGAACGTCGATTTTTAGGGAAGAAACTCTTATGCTCGAGGTGGGTCCAGAAGATGAAGGTAACTTGCCGATCATTGTGATGGAAAATGAAAAAAACACGATGAAGCCAGTTCCCGTGAAGACGCTCAGAAGTTCGAAACTGGCAGCAATGGCGGCGAATATAAATAAAATGAACGATCCTGAAGATCAAGATTCATCGGAGGACGCCGATGACCTTGAACCTAAAGAAATAACTCCGGAAATGGTGAAACTCGAAGACATCTTCATTTTGCCGGACAGTGCAGACGAGGCGTTAATCAACGAAAAAGAGGAAGCATCGCGAGCTCCGACGAAAACTTGCAATCCTTCGAAATGGAAAAATATGAGCGGATCGATAAATTGGATGAAGAAAAATATGGATCAACAAGTGGATAATAATGAAAGCAACGCGGCAGTTTGTGATTTCCAAACGGACACGAATGATTCGCCAACAACGGAGCAGGAAAACAATGGAAATTCGTCGACTTGCTCGACATCGAAATCTAAAGATTTGTCATTGAGGTGTGTCAATTCATCGGGTAAATCAGACTCTCAATGCAGCAGGTTAGGATCAGTGTAAGTCCAACTTGAACCAAGAAGCTCGTCGTTGGTTACCGAAATGGTTTACTTTTTACATCGATTTTTTTTCTTCGTATTCATTAATCATAAAGTATCTTTCACATTTTTGTCACAAGTAACACTATTTTTTTCATGCGTAGTAGTATTAATGAGGATATCGAGCCAGGAGAATCGATCGATGGGTATTGCTTTGGTTTCAGCGAAATGCCATTTTTTTTTGAATGATTTATTTACTCGTATTATAATCACGCTGAGTTTAAATTCCGTATGAAAATATACCTCACCAATAGAACGTCTTTACTCCCTTGTTCAGCCTAAATATTTCGGAACAAAAATTCTTTCAAGCATTGATTGCTTGTCAGCGAAATATGTCAAATAATCGCTGATGCTCCTCAAGGGAATAATCTCTTTTATCGAGGCAATTTTTTCACCCGGTCATTTCTCTGAACGTGCGAACTTTTCGTAAAGTGAAATAACATTCGAAGAATCCATAAAATATTTGTCTTTGAATTTTAGGGAAGACGTGGATAATCATCTGGAAACGATGCAAACCGAATTGGAAAACCTTCGAGAGGTATTGCGTGGAGAAGGATACAGTATTGATGCCAATACTCTACTCGGAGTACGTTAAAACTTATCTATATTGTATGTAGGCTATGAGAATTTTGAACGTGGCATACATTTTCATATTTTGCGACTTCTTTGCATACTACAGAAATATCCGATGACTTTTAGACTCGAAGAAATTGTTAAAATATTTATTCGAAATAGATTAATATATTCAGTGATAAGTTTCTTTTTTTTTTCATAGTATTTATCAATTCATTAATTTTTTTAAATCAATTTTTTTAATCAATTAAAATTCAATGAAAAAATCCTTCGCAGCGGAGTTTCAATCTCGAAAATAATTTTGTTGTATTTCGGATCTAATCATCGACAGAAATCAGGGATTCTCTGTACGATATTTCCAGCAATATTTGTCTTACTTTTATTTATCATTTTTCACATTTATAGCTGTTCGGTGCGGATGATCCGATGTCTTTTGGGA
>JAPYZJ010000585.1:0-48431 GCA_030522765.1 Ophioninae sp. B BG-2022a
ACATGAACTCCTCAAATGATCGGACTAATAGAGAAATGGTACACATAAAAAGTACAGTCATCAGCTCTAAAAATGTGCTAAGTAGAAATATTACTTTCTTGTTAAGTAAATGAAAATCGTGTCACTGTTCGAAAACTATGTGCGACCGCGATGCGGCGTTTCTGTGGGCTGAGCCGGGAGGGGAGTGTAATACTCAGCTCTGATTGAATGGCGCCACATTCGAACTACTGACGAGTTTTTGGCCGTTAGTCTACCTACCCCTATAGGCAACCAGCCCCGGTCTCCCCTAAGGTAGAGCGGGTCATTATCGAGAATGGGATTTGGGGAAAACAGGGCTCTGCTCTATGATGACATCTCCGGTCGACGATGGATGACAGCAGCGTGACGTTGGGGGACTCGATCCCGCGACGGGCGGCTCTCTCTCTCTCTCTCTCTCGTACTCGTACTGTACTCGTACTCGGGCGGGCAATGTTCTGGCGGCGCGGACGGCTTTCGCAGCCTCACGCCGTTTGGCTTGGCGGGGCTAGCGGGGACTGACGGCTGGTGGCTCGGTGCCTCCGCGGGATGGTAGACTCCCCGCGGAGGGACTGTAGCTCGATGAGGGGAAGGAGAGAGAGGCGGCAGATCTCCTTCGGGGGAATGACGTTGGCGGCTGGTCCAAGGACGCTGCTGCCTCCTTTCCCGGATCTTCTCGAGCGGGGGAGGGGGGCTATTCAGGGAGGGGAGGGCTGCTGCGGCGATTGATGGTGTGGAGGACTCCCGCGTCATCGATGGCCGGGCTTACCTTATTGTACATAATTTTTCGGGCCTTGCGGGGCCACACAATTTTGCGGCTTACATCTAAAAAGCGCGCAAAGGGGGGGGGGGGGTTGTAGTGCGTGGGGGCAGGGGAATTAAGGGGTTTTGGGTGAACCAGCGTCGAAGCCTGCGAGCAATTGTGACGCCACGTCACAAAATATAAAATAAATTATTTCGAAAATCACTAAATTATTGTAGAACTATTACATCTGTGGAAAATTCTAAACGCATGTATTATTATTCTACCAAGTATAGTACTTCCCCATATTATGACGATTTTTGGCAATGGTTCAATATTGATCCATTAGCCACGTAAATATCGTTTGAAAGAAATGATAATGAAGAAATTATTTATTTCATTAGTCGTAATCATCTCATCTATCTAATAGTTCTCAGTGCTCGATCATACAAATTTTGGGGACGTTTATTTTTATCTGTATGTTCGATCCTTTCTCAGCTTGATTAAACTTTTCCATATTTATCAGTATAGAAATAACGTTTTCAACAGGATATTGCGGCTTTTTGAAATAGTTGGCAGGAAGCAGTAAAATAGCGACTGTTGATAAATCCATAATGAATCCAATAATGGTTATCCGGTTTTCGGTGGCGCCTTCCATAATTAAATTGGTCGGGAATCACGAAGCTGAGCATTGTCTATATCTGTATAGTTGAGTGCATATCACGTTTGTCTAATGTATTCGCTACTCACGATGTTCTGTACTTGACGAGGTGGAGAGAAACACAAGCCGGACGCCAAGCCTATTATATGCCCGAATCCGCTTCGGTGCCAGAGTGCAGCCCCTAAATTTTCTCTCTTTCTCTATCTCTTTATATATATATATATAAAGTCCTCTTTTTCTTTCATCTTTGCTAGTGGAACGCGTCACTTTTAATTCCGAGTCGGACAGGACGGAAGCGACGCCATCCAAGTTGACGTTCCTCTCCGACCTCGACTTTCACAAAAATACGGATGAAAAAATACTTAAAAAACGTAAAAAAGCCCATATGTGTACACAGGAATAGCCACCATTCGGATATTCCATTCCACTGAGTGTTTCTTTAAATTAAGTAGATCAGTCGGCAGCTTTGGGAATTCTTTTGTAAATATCTAACGAGTCGGAAATTCATATACGAAACTTTTTTTTTGTTTTTGTGACTTCCTATATCGATTTTTCGTCAATTATAACATTTGTGATAAAATAAACACAGCTATATTAAACTTTCGTTTATGGTCTAAACATGTGCTTTATAATTTCATCTAATACATTTCGGTTTCTGATTGTTATAAAGCTGCAAAAAAAAGGAGATTATTACTTCCGACCCCATTGTCAGGGCGAAAGTAACAAGGCGTAGGTAGACAGTGACACCATATAAGTTCTACCCAATACTATAAATACAATGGAAAACAACACAAGAGTAAATCAAATTATTTAGTTTAAAGTTATCGTACAAAAATAATAAGCTTTCTAATTAAGTTTAACTTGAGATTCGAGTTTCTATCCAGTCAAACACCAAGAAAAATGTACTTCTTAATGATTTGTTTATTAACAAATTAACGCGAGTGCAGAAATTGAACTCTTTTGTCCCCAGTCTCCCTCACACATGTTTTCCTACAGTACTTTTGTGCCTCGTTATTAGTACCGTTCCATAACATTCGACATGTATTTTTATGGCTGATAATAAAAGTTTTCTTTTTGAGAAAATAAGGAATATTAAGGTTCCGACCAGTACTTGGCTCAAAAGATTTTCAAGAACTACACAAAAATGATGTGTTTCAAAGTATATTATGCAACAAAGTTGTATTTTCATTGTTTCCATTTATTGGTAGACAAAATTTTGGATACCGTTCGAAGGAAACAAGAGAAAGCGAGTTGCCAACTAGGTCTTCCATAATTAAACGTTTTTTGGCCCCCAGAGTGAAATTGCTGCAATGGACCCTGGCGCGTAGGAATTCTCGAGACGATACGCCACAATAATTCAGGAGGTATCCTCTGAATTATTATTGCAGCCTCGAAAGAGGAGATGCGAGCTTTCTTGCGCCTTGACGTTTCGCTTTAACTTTGACATTTCGCTTACCTACCTTCACCTGTCAAACAATGGAGCAGCTGAATCTTTGATTGGAAGCTTCTTTTCGTTTTTTCGGTTTTTTTACACTTTGTCTTCCGTCGGCACGAATTCGAGCGAGAAACTAGTGTATTCATAGAGAAAGAGAGAGAAGAGGATGATGATGATGATGATGATACATTTATTATAGATTTATTATTCCCCATTATACTTTCGGGCAATAATGGGAATAATAAAGTAACATAACAAAATAAAAATAAAATGCTCGAAAGGAAACAGTTTACATAATAATAATAACTATAGAAACTTAAAAAGAAATATATAACAATGATAATAACTACTATAAAAGTAATTGTAAGTAATAATAATCATAAAAATAATAATATATAATAATACTAATAACTAGAAAAAAAGAAAATTAAAAGATTATAAAAATAGGGTTTCGATATAATATAAAGTAAGATAGGAAGTATGATAATATAGTTAATCACAAATAATAACCAAAAAACCAAAAAGGAAACCAGAAAACCAGGAAACGTCGCTCAATTTTGTCAAGAGAGAGAGAGAGAGAGAGAGAGAGAGAGAGAGAAAGAGAGAGAGAGAGAGAGAAAAGGTTCCAAATTTCTATGAACTCTGTGCGAAAAATTGACAGGAAATCTCTCATAAAAATAAGCTCTCAAAGGCCCTAATGTTGGCAAACCATATCGGAAATATCACGATAGGACTAAGTTTCGGCATTATAGAGACAGAACAGTATAAATAGCTTCGACTAAATCATTTGTGACTTTTTAATGACTGAATTCATAGATCATAGATGATAGATCATACTAGAATTTAAAAAACCTGAGGGCATAAACACTATATTATATTTAACATTTCCCAATCCTTTTTTTTTATTACCTTTATTCATAGGTGGAGTAATACCAGGACATAAGTTTGAGCAATCCCATACAGTTTTTAAAAACATTTTTACAGTCACTAATTTCCACTGAATAGTTTTAATAGGAAAAATTACATTTTCTATATACACTGAAAGCGATAGTGGACCATCATGGTTTCCATGTGTCTTTTTGTTCCTCATTCTTCTATCTCTAGTGGCCCTTAGTAGCAAAGTGTGGCCAGCCATTGAGGTCCTATGTGAGTCTACCTGATTAGGATCCTCATTAAATAATGGGAAGTCTACACGGGACCGACGAAAGCTCTGCTTCAATTTCCGCACGGGATATACTAGAGAATTTTGTCAATTAAGCAATGACTGTCAGACGCTCGTTTTCCCAATAGAGAAAGAGAGAGAGAGAGAGAGAGGAAAAGGGACAAAGAGGAATAAGAAGGAAACGAGTAAACGAGAGCGAACGTGTGCTGAACGGTCCGTCTGAGCCGCCTCGTCCCCATCCATTTTATATATCACCTCGATCTCACCTAGTTTCACGTGTAAATTAAAATTTCAAGGGTTCGATAACGAAGCCTGGAAGACATTTCCTCAAGGAGGGAACCCTGGCTGCTCTCATACTCGTTTCGCCCTTTCTTGATCTTGTCGTTTGTTCGAGCGCTAAATCGTCCACGTCATTTCGCTTCGAGTTCACCCAACCCGCAACCCCTCCTCTTTCATGCACCTCCGAGAGTGTACACGAACGGAAGCTTCAACGGCGCCCGGAAATCCCGATGAAAATTGCATACGAGACTCGCATATACATATATATATATCCTACGTATTATATATAATCGTCTATACATACATACATAGTTATATGTATATGTATATATATATATATATATATATATAAATAAATCCGTGTGCGTGTATCTACAATGAACACCCCAAGCCAGCTTAACGATCTTCACGATTAATTACGAATTAATACAACCGTGGTAACCGGGGAGCTTTCATCATGAACCGATTCCAATTTCTCCGCGTATAGTACTCATTACGACGATGGTCTAGCGTCTCGAGCAATATCCGTTAAGAATGTGTAACCATGTACCTACAGTCTCGTAATACAGATTGACGAGCATTTTTCGATTTGCAATCATCAATTGACAGAGCTCGATTCATGCCTTCGTATTAGGTTGGGGAATAAGTTCATAGCGTTTTTACATTTTCTTTTGTTTGACAACAATTTGTTCTTTTGATGCTTGAAAAAGTGTTAATATTCATTCGATAGAACTCTTTCTGCTCTACAAAACTGTGCCTATCGGCTTTTTGAATACTCAATTTTTTTATTACTATTGAGGCTTAGAAATTGAATATTAAAATATTATTAAAATATTAAATATGGATGTGTGATACAGGATTTTTGTGATTTTTCCCATTTTACATTTTTATTTGTTTTACAATAATTTGTTTTTTTTGCTGCTTGAAAAAGTGTTAATATTCATTCGATAGAACTCTTTCTGCTCTACGAAACTGGGCTGATCGTCTTTTTGAGTAATTTAATTTTTTATTACTATTGAGGCTTAGAAATTGAATATTAAAATATTATGAAATTATTAAACATGGATATATGACACAAGATTTCTGTGATTTTTTCCGATTTTCAAATTCGGGCGATAATTTTTGTTTATAAAAAACATGAAATTAAATCGTTCCAAAAAAATCGAAAAAATTCTCGAGTGACTTTTAGAGATAGTACAATGACATAAAAAATAACGGGTCAAATCTGAGAGGTGACGTGTCAAATTCAGGCCGACTCGGCATGGAATGCCCCATATATACGTGTTATCGGCAAATAAACAAATATTTCTACATTTCAAGTACATGTCGTCAAAGAACAGCCCGAAAATGTCAATTCTTACTACTTTCATTTCTCGACTGCGATTCGATATTGATACCGTTCACTGTTCATACACTAAAAGCAATCGAATCGCGGTCTTATTCAAACCCCAATAGCCGTCATTCACTATTATACGTCTAGCTTAAATGCAACAGGGTGGCTCACAAATTGAAATCCCCCTTTCAACCAAACATTCATTTTCGTTGGCAAGCATTCCGAATCAATCGTAGGTCTTTGCTAAGGATAATTACTGGTTGAAAAGTCCCGACTTTTATCACTGGGTGACTGAAAATGGATCCTGTGGACTCGTTACAACAAAAGTCCGATCTGATTACACTATAGATGGCCTTAGAAAGATCAGATTTCGTACTAAAGAAACTTTTACGACAGTTCTGTGATTGGTTGGCTCAGTTTGTGATTGATTGACTTCAGAAAATAATGGATTTCTTTTTACTACACTTAATACATATATACGGCAAAGTAAAAAAAAAACAGAGTCAAAAACACCATTTATAACACAAGACCGGCTAAATCTATTTTTATCATCTTTATCTTGATGTATTCGTCTTCTTGCCAAATGGCAGACTAAACATCAGAAAAACTAATTAAAATATCACAAAAATTAACGAAAAAATATTTATTAAAAAACTTCATTTTTTCATGCAGTTTCTTTGGAAAGTCACTACTGTCACGAGAATACTGTGTGATTGATTTCGATGATTTTTTTCCTGTTCGTGCCGGCTTCATTAGAATTTTTTATTGCTCTTTATTGTACTATTTTTTGAAGTTTTCTCACGCATTGAAAAAATGAGAAAATCAGAAAAAATGTACATCTTTATACAACGCCATCTCTGATACACGATACAAAAAAAACGAGGCCAAAAATGAACACGATCGTATACACTTCCGGGAGCCAGAAGAATTCTGGGGTAGAAAGTTCGCCGGGTCAGCTAGTAGGACATAGAGATTCCTTTATCATACCGATCATGCCACAATGGAGCTTTGATGAAAGAAACATCGCAACTGGGCTTGAAGTAGGTTACGCGGAGTCGAGGTATCGGACTTGAGGTAGAAAAATAGTTCAGGAGGCTTATGTCCCGAATGTTTCACTAGGGGTCCACTGGAGGTCGAAAGAAGGTTTGGGAGGCCCAGCGTAGGCTGCGCTAGACCGCAACCTCTTCATGGCTGCGAACCGAGAAACGCGTTTTGGTAAGCTCAACGGAAGCTGACGGCTTTTGCATTACAAATGAATTAGGTTCTGAGAGGTTCGGAAGAAGCTCTAAAGGAAATCGGCGATTCATGGCCTCGATAGACAAAGTATTAGACCATTCGAAAAAAATATTAAAGTAATTATAAGACGTACTTTATTTTATCATTTCTTAAAAAAACATGGGGAAAAGGAATTAGTAATAAAGAGAAGTCAGTTGATGTATTCCTCGCGTTGCAATTGTTAATAACAACCGATGTTGCCATATTATGCCATTTTTAAATAAAAAATCTTTTTCTCTGTCAAAAAATTATATTATAATGCTCGATTTATATTTCTTTCACTCTAAAAAGTATTTTATAAGTTTATTGCGAAACAGTGATTAAATAAAAAGTTTTTTGTTTTATTGTTTTGTTATTTTAATGATTTTATATGAAAATCGATTTACAATGGTACAACGGAGGTACAATGTGGTACCTCCCGCCTAGCATCTCGATAATATATTGATAATTGATTATGTGGAAAACAATGGATAAAATATTTTCAGTTAACCTGATTTCGTTTTTTTTTCCTTTAAAATTCCTAAGGAATAAAAATTCAACATTCTGGAAGTATGTTTCATCTCATATTAAAATCACTAAAACTCATAACCTAATAGCTGGAAAAAATGTTAATGGCATTTCTTGACTACTGTCTGCAAAGGTTTTATTTTTCATATCCCATGTTATAACAAAAAACTAATTGCACAGGGCTATAGAGTATTAGTCCTTGAAAACCCACTTTATTTCACTTTTGTTTATTAAAGCCTAATTCCTTGAGACTCTTTGCGGATCTCCTTTTAAGTCAGTTTAAATGAATAATTTTGTGTGTGGAACTTCGTACCCGCCGCATTCGAATTATTTTCAACGTCTTTCACTGTCAAGCCAGGTCGTAGTTTTGCGTGCTCCTTTAGACATCGCTTGACTCGACTCTTGACGGCTGCATTTTCTCCCTTTTAGCTGTTATCTTTCTCACACCCGTCTCACCTTATATAAGTTTCGTTCTCCTTTTCCTTAGTTTGCCAGCATGACAGAAATGATTATATCCACGACAATAAAAGGAAACAATCTCAAGCCCATTATCGCTGTAGCGAGAACGAACGGCGACACTGTGGGAATATCCAGGCTTAGCTTTTTCTCTATCTCTCTCAGCCATATAGCCCCCTTCCGAGCTGAGCTTTCGGCGCGTCACTTTATCCGTGAGTTCTTGATTGTTATCACTTGGATTTCGTATATATATTGCTCGGATTTGCTGCAACATTTTTTACCAGAGGCTCTAGGCCCCTGTCTTTTCCTGTCCAAATGCTCTTTCGGCATATTTAGGTCGAGCAGAGACATTTTTCGTAAACCCCATTTCGCAAAGCTTACGGAAATAGGAGATTTTTGGCAGTTTAATTAACGTTGTTATAAGCCTTTTTGAGAACAATTTTTAGAAAATTTATTCCATTTCATAAACCAAATTTTAGGAACATGCCGTGTTCGAATATACTGTGACAGCTTTGAAAAATCGATTTTTTCCATTTGCTTTCAAAAATATTTACACCGAATATTATTTCATGATTTGAAATAAATCAACTATTTTTATTTATTTATAAAATCAATTTTTATAAATATTTGAAAAAGAAAGTGGGAATAATATATTTACGTTCAATCATTGGTAAGTCCGACAAATACCAAACCATACTTCATCTAAATTTATACATTTTGCATTTACAAAAATTACATGAAAAATGACATAACTTTCATTTCAAAACGTGGTGATATTTCGTAAAATATATACACAACTATCGTTTTCTTTTTTGAGCAATAAAACTATTAAGGGGTTATACGCAGTTAGAAATGTCAAAAAATGCATTTTTTTAATTGCGTTTTCGGAGTGTACAAATATGTGAGTATATTCCCTGAAAATTCCAAATCGACCCAGCGAATATTCTCGGAAATATACACATATTTGTAACGACGTTCGAACCGCTCTAAAATAAATTGTTGAAACTTCAAACGCGTTTTTCTCAGAATGATGTTTTAAAAATCGGTGAGCACGATTTCTCAAAAACTGCTCAACCAATCAGCCTGCAATTTTAACACAATCTTGTCAGATATATTCTTCAGATATTGATCAAAGGAATTAGATTTCTGATAACAATTCCTATTTTTTTTTCAATGATGTAAAGAAAAAACTGTGGTCGAAAAACCGAAATCGTTTTTTTTTTCCGGAGCCATCATTATATCAAAAATTCAAATTCCGACTGTTCCTTCGATTACCTGCATTCATCTATCCTCTAAAAGAAGCTTTTTGGAGCAATATTAATGACCATTTTTGAAAATAAAAAATTCCAGTCTAAAAATGCTAAAAGATGCCACTAATCCTTTTTGATTTGCCCAAGTGTTCCTTTTTCAAAAAAAGATCGTGAAAAAACGCCGTTTTTTGACCTTGTAACTGTACAATATAACACCGGAAGTAAATTTTAAAAAATGATGGAAGAATCTCATTGTTCTAACGATCAAAACAGGGTCGCCCATTAAAGTCGTCATTGATAATTTCGTAACAGTTAACAGTGTGTGCAACCGGGAGACGACTCAATTAAATTGCCACCGGGAATACTTTACGCGTGTCACGTGATCGAGCTTCACGTGACTTCATCTATTTAAAGTGCTCGCGGCCCTTGAAGAGTGGATTAAATATCGATGGATTCCCATCGAGGTTATATTCCAAATTTGTGTGTGTGTGTGCACCCACGAATGAGTGAATGACGAACAGGCAGAGGTTGAACGTAGAACCCAACCTGAGAGTATGACGGGCCACAGAGACTACGATTACAGCAACACCACCGACCGATGATACCTCTGATTAAATCGTCGATAGTGATTGCGAGCGAGCCATCGATTGGCTTCTGTCTCTCTCTCTCTTTCTCTCTTTTCCAAAAGCTTTCTATCCTTTATATACCCGTTAGGAAAACGTATATATATATATCTGTTGAGCTTTCAGGAATAGATATTATATATCCCGAAGGTATCAAGCGAGAGAAGCCATCAAGCTGCTGCCACGAATTCACCTTGTCAAACCCCTCGGCCCTCTCGCTGCAAATTCAATATCGTTTTACCTCTCGGTCTCTATTACATAGAAAGAAAAATCTCGGCACTGTGCGAAACTCCCGAAAAATTGATGGCAACCCACGCGTCCTTTTTTATCTCCAGCCAATAAGAGGAAAGAGAATATAGAGGAGGGTAGAGACCCTATCGAACTAATCTCTCTAGCACCCTGATTTCGAATCGTCCATACAGCAACAATCATTCATAGTTCTGATTCTAGACAATCTCTAGGAGAAAGACAAAAATGAGATTCTCGAAACATTAGTTGGGTGTTAAAGTAAGGTGATTCAAAGAATATTTTCGAATTTACGGACTTTGAGAAATATAGTTTTATTTAAAAGCCTTAATTATTAATGGGAGATCTAAAGAACGAGGGCCCATATTTACTCTGAAGACACTGGGTAATGAGGGGCAGGAAAGATTTTATTTTCTGCATATATTTCACAGATGTTGATTAATTAAAAATAGGAGAATGTTTTTATTCTGTACATAAGTAACGAAATTAATAAGAATTTAATTAGATAGAATGAAATTAATAATAATTTAATTAGATATAATCCAGAAATTAAAAATAATTCGAATAAAAAAGAGATTGTTTTATTTTATTTAGAATTGATATATTTTTTTTAGAATTTTTAGAAAATTTTATTTTATTTTATTTAGAATTTATAGAATTTAATATAATTTTAGAATTTATAAAGAATAAATTTATCATTTATTTAGAAGTTTCTTTCAGCAGCTGCAATTTTCCAGACCTCCCCTACAATCACGAGAAGATGATGCTACTGGAAACGAAAATTCACTATTTTGCAACATTAACTACATTTTGAAAAAAAAAACAATCTTCGAAATCACATTTCCCCTTAATTGACAAGCATTTCACGATGAATCAAGGGTTTAATTTAAAAACGTTAAACGTTTCTAAATTAAACGTTCAACGGTTCTCAATTAAACGTTCAACGTTTCTCAATTAATTAAGGGTTTAAATGAGAAACGACCAACGTTCTCCAATTGAGCCTTTTGTCAATAGAACTTACTCCAGAAAATAATGTTCATCAAACAACAAGGCGTCGAAAATTATATATTGGTTGGTTAGTTCCGTTGGGGTAGACAGTAACGAAGAATGAACGATTCGGGATCGAGAAAACTATGTGTCAATTGATCAGAAGACGGTGATCCATTATGCCTACTATTTGCGATTGGTGAGCTAGACACGTGCGTTCACAAGTGAAGAACAAACGGACAGGGGTTGGAATAGGGAGAAACAAAACTCGGCAGAAATAGACAGTTAGAAAGAACAGAACAAGAACAAAATAATTTTACCATTCACGTACAAAATGGAACTTTATTTAACTCAATGGAAAGTAACACTTCGAATATATTAATTAAAATAATATTAGGTGGTGCATCAGTAAAAGTGTGGTATCTCAATACTTCGTAAATATTTACCTATTGATAATGAGTTTTATATTATGAGAAAAAATCGTGTTCTTGTACTTAATTATTTAATTTTTATGCAATTATTAAATTATTTTTTTTTGTAATTTAACTATTCACTTATTTCATTTCTGTATAATTATTTAATAGTAAATTAGTAAAATAGCAATTAGCGATAATATCGTGCGTGAGGGTTGTAATTAGTACATTAGCATAATGGCAATTACCAATAACATCGCAAATATGATTTTAATTAATAAGTTAGCAAAATAGTAATTGGCGATTACTATTTTGGATTACATTACAAATGGAAGTGTAATTAGTAAATTAGACAACCATTAATTGACGATAACATCACTAATGGAGGCTTGATTACTAGAATTATTATTATTGATTATTAGAAAAATTAGATAGAATTTTAGAAAAATAGAATTATTAAAAGAACTGGATTATTAGAAAAATATCAATAGCATCGCAAATGGGGTTAATGACGCTTTTCTATTTTGCGGTTATTTCTATTATGATCATGGAATATTCTGAGAAATTTAGTATCAGTTCATAAATAAACGATTTTCGCCTGATCCGTTCCATCTGATGCAGTTTGTCTTCCGTCAAAGACATTTTCCTTCTTTTTCCTCACGTTGCTGGGATCGCGTGTCACGTTCAGAAAGATTGCCAGCAAAGCTGCGAATCCAGCCAGGGAAGATGAAAAATAAAGGAGCAAAATTGATTCGTGCTGAAAAATACTATTGGGAAAAAGTTCATCGCCTGCTCTCTCATCCTGGTTTCCTATTCGGTTCGTCTCCTCTCTCTCTCTCTCTTCCTCCCACTCTTGAACTCTTTCTATTTGTTTTCCATGGCTCGAAACTGTGTGGAAGCAATATTGCAGCGGAGGAAAATGATCTCACATATAATACACAGACCAGCTCGGAAAAGGCAGCTACAGTAGAGCCCCGATCATCCGAACCGAGCCTAGTTCGCATTAGAGTAACCCGTAAGCAAATCGTCATTTATTTATGAATAAATAACAATTTGCTTGCAAATAAATCATTATTTCTCAATCTTCTCTGACAAGAAGATTTCAAGATAAAAGACAATTTGTGAATAACGATTCGTTGCATAGAATCTGCCAAACACTGATTGAGGTAATTTTATCGTTTACTGACTTTCGTTGTTTTTTATTTAAACAAGACCCGCAAAGAGTCCTAAGAAATTAGGCCTCAATAAACAAAAGTGAATTAAACTGGGTTTTCAAGGACTAATATTAGTCTATAGCCCTGTGTAATTAGTTTTTTGTTATAACATAGGATATGAAAAATAAAACCTTTGTTTCAGACAGTAGTCAATAAATACCATTAACATTTGTTCCCGCTATTAGGTTATGAGTTTTAGTGATTTTAATATGAGATGAAACATACTTCCAGAATGTTGAATTTTTATTCCTTAGGCGCACGTGATCAGAGATTTTAAAGGAAAAAAAAACGAATTCAGGTTAACTGAAAATATTTTATTCATTGTTTTCCACATCATCAATTATCAATATATTATCGAGATGCTGGGCAGAAGGTACCACATTGTACCTCCATGGTACCATTGTAAATCGATTTTCATATAAAATCATTAAAATAACAAAACAATAAAACAAAAACTTTATCTTTAATCACTGTTTCGCAATAAACTCATAAAATACTTTTTGGAGTGAAAGAAATATAAATAGAACATTATAATACAATTTTTTTACAGAGAAAAAGATTTTTATTTAAAAATGGCACAATATGGCAACATCGGTTGTTATTAACAATTACAACGCGAGGAATACATCGACTGACTTCTCTTTATTATTAATTCCTTTTCCTCATGTTTTTTTAAGAAATGATAAAATAAAGTAGGGCTTAAAATTATTTAAATATTTTTTCGAATGGTCTAATACTTTGTCTATCGAGGCCATGAATCGCCGATCTCCTTTTATTCCTATACTTAATTTAATTTTTCGTACTTTGCAACGAATAGGGGGGGGGCGGAAATTTTCATTTGCCTAGGGTGACCAACGGATCAAATCCACCCCTATGTCCGAATACTAGGATTTCATATAATCGAGATTCCACTGTATTCCAATCTGTGTTAGAAGGGGCGCAATGACACGGGCGAGAGGGATGATAAAAAAAATGCTTCGAGCAGAGAGAGGAGGAGGAACGAAAGACTGCCTTCAAAACGGGAATATACGAGCTCGTAAGGTTCGCAAGAACGCGCTCAACGCTTGATGGCTCCAGGGGCCTTCTCGTATCCGGCTACGGTTATGTAACCCAACTGTATGTACGAATAACAAAATCGTGTCTGGAAATCTCGAGTGTTATATCCCTCGGTTTTTCCGGTATACCGCCATACCGAGCCATCCTCTAGAGCTGTTGAAAAAAAATGACCCTAGTGGCCCTAGTTTGAAACACCGCAAATCCGTAAATGTTTGAGAGGAAAAGCAATTTGTCGTGACTTCTTCCAGCAATTTTATCACTCCTTTTCTCTAGTGACACCTCTTTAAGGGGGGAGTGATTAGAAGGGGCGGAAGAGTCTGTGATGATAAGAAGTTTTATTCGTACATTTTTTTCAATTCACTCCATAGTTATTTTGTAATTAATTAACTATGTGTACGTTAAAGTAGATTCAAATACATTTTTATTGGAAAGAGAGCAATAGTTGGAGTAGAAATTAAAGTAGCTTGATAAGTAGTCCAATAGAGGCTAACTAATCGCTGACTGAGGGGGGGACTCCACTTTGACAGGTAGAAAGATAAGCTTTTTTGGGAATTTTTTGAATTCGGTTATTTCATTGTTTGCACTCGATTTAAAATATGTTATTTTACCTATACTAAAGTAGATTTAAGTACACTGTTACTTAAAAATACTAATCATTGCAATGCAGTAAATGAGCAATTGAAAGCCTGGTAGAAATGGTATCCCTCGTGGGGTTGAAATACGTTGTTTAATTCGTCCAGAAAAAAGCATTGTACTTCACCTACATTAATATCACTATTATAGAGCGCAGTCGTTCTGGATTTTATTCATCTTTCAAAATACAGCCACGTTTTATATAAATTGATAAGTTTATGAACAAATTAATTTTTTTTTTAATTCCTTCTCCTCATTGTACAGAGTATACTTTTTCTGCCAAACCCGGCCCTTGTTCTATTTGCAAATTGATACACTTTATTTTCAAAAACAAATAAAAAGCGTAATTTGTACCTAAAATATTTTCTTTCAAGATACTTTTTTTTCTTCAGAAAAATAGTAATTAAAAAGGCGATTAGGATAGAACATACCTCCTGCGACAACAAATCTTTAATATCCGAATACTTTAGCTCGCGTTATCGTTTTTACCAGTTTGAAAAAAAGTGGTTTCCAAAAAAGCACACTGTAAAATATACATCCAAGAAAAAAAATACAAAAAATCAAGTCGATTTTTCGAAGCCGTCACTGCAGGGTTTTTAATAATGACTTTCCCAGACACGCGAGCAGACACGTAAGGAATTCATAAATTTGAAATGGGATCTCCAGTGGAATGCAGCTGTTCCTTTGTTTGGCGACAATTAAATATGGAAAAAAGTGAACCTCGAAAGACGACGATGCTCGACCAAGAAGTTTCGAAGCACCAGCCATGAGGTATCAAGTTTGCGAGTTTAATGCAGCGAATGATACTTATGACTATTAACGACGCGTTTCAAAGGCCATAAAGGCTCTCTGAGAGTCTCCAACTTCGCACCATTTCCTGAAATATATATGTTTCCTGGTTGGGTAAAATAACCGGAGGAACATTAACTTCGATGCTCGGTGACTTTGACACAAAGGCATCCGAAGCCAGTACGTCAGTGATGATATGCTAAGGTAGCTAGAACGAGAGAAAACTGGGGAAGAAGAACGAGCGGAAAAAGGCAAAGCAAAAAGACACTTGCGGATAGGAAGTTAGCAATGTTGGAGCTGCGATACACAGAGGCGTTGAGGAAACGAACAAGAATACGAAAAAGTCAAGGAGAGAATGACAAGAGAAAGCGAAAAGCAGCGTTGAACCACTATAAATGTATTCACGGTACAGTCTGACTAAATTCAATTTAAATTGTGATTAAACGTCATTCGAAAATTAAACAAATGTATTTAAGAGAGAATGGAATCCCATCGCCGTCGGTAAGGCAGAATAGGATAATTTATTTCCATTCTTTTCTAAACGATTTTCCAGAATTTAACAAAATTTTACCAGGGGTTTTTAAATTGATAGACGAGCAAATATATATTCAAATTTTTTTAATCGAAGGAAAAAAAGTAGGTTTTACAGTCCTTTTTTTCCTTCGATTCAAAAAATTTGAGTAGATATCTGCTCGTCTATCAATTTAAAACCCCCTGGTAAAATTTTGTTGAATTCTGAAAAATCGTTGTACAGTAAAGTCTGACTAAATTCAATAAAAATTGTGATTAAACGTCATTCGAAAATTAAACAAATGCAGTTAAGAGAGAATGGAATCCCATCGCCGTCGGTAAGGCAGAATAGGATAATTTATACCCACGCTTTTCTCAACGATTTTTTCAGAACTCAACAAAATTTTACCAGGGGTTTTTAAATTGATAGACGAGCAGATATCTACTCAAATTTCTTGAATAAAAGGAAAAAAGTAGGTTTTACAGATTTAAAAGTACAGATTTCTTGACGATTTTCACCAAACTTTAATACTTTTTTTATTTTTTTAAGCTTTTCATTTTTAAAATACAAACCATTCAATAAATTAATATTTATTCTACCGAGCCATTTATCATTTCGATATTTCCTTCTAACTATTTATAACACGATATAATTTGCCTGGGAAAACAATGTGTTGCGTTTGAAACGGTTTTGTATCGACAAGTTTGATTTTGAAACGTTTTTGCTGGATAGCTTTTAGCTCTACGAAAATTCGTTTTGTTTTTCCAAACCTGCCAAACTGCAACACAGTTATTCAGAGCCACCATGAATAGGTACTAGAAAATAAATAATTTCTTCTTTCATAAATAAATATCCAAGTGCTTGAACACAACACCTATAAATAAATAAACTAGCAAGCCTTTAAAAAATGATGATATTTGTTCAAACTAGGCCAATGTCCAGACAGATGGACTACTCTATGTTTGGTCAGATTAGAAGAATGGACAAACGTAAAAAAACAAATGATTAAATGCACATAATCCAGTAGCATTGTTGCCTGTGCATAGTCAAATTGGCTAAAAGTAGCCTCGTAAAAATAGCGTCCGTTTCGAGGCCAGAACAAATCGATTTTATTATGGAAATCCTCGGGAATTTCCCGAGGGTGTAATATGCAAGCGTCCAGTAAATACTTCATCTTTCCGAGCCAGAGGGGCGGACCAAAATCACGGTTGCGAATACGAAAAGTCATTTTAAGACATTCTTACATCGTACGTTGTGATCAAACTGCTATTGAATGGAAGGCCTGAGCTCGCTTTATGGGTCTGTTATGAATCGAACGACTTGCGCCCTTTTGCTCCTCAGAAATCGTTATATACATATATGTATATTTATGTATACATATATAAATCGATTTCTTGCCAGGAATGGTGACAATTCGACCTCTGATGTCAGCCGTGTGACCAATAGGAAAAACAAGGACAAAAGCCTATTTTTGTCGGATTGCAATGTCTGAAGGGGTCATTCGCGTCATTGGAATCGGATATCGCGTTGGCGGTGCCTTGAAACGTCGGGGAGAGATATAATTGCCGATCGACTAACGAGAATTAAGGGGGAACCGTAATGCGACGACTACGAAAAATCGATTTATTTGCATGTTTTTGTAGTAAATATTTTCAAAAATATATATACATATATACTCAAAATAATTTGATAACTTACCAAACGACGAAGTTACAGTTTTTCACGAAACCATCTTGCACCAGAAAAAGCGAAATTTCGACTAGGCATTCACTGTGCTCTTTATTGTCATATTGTTTTAAATTGTTAATGTATTTAGTTATATTTAATTATTATTTTCTGTGCAATGATATTTACGAGAATCTACTTTAGTATATGTGGAATAACGTATCTTAAGGACATGTCGAAGATGTACCACGTGACACACGGGTGAGAGGGATAGACGAAATTTTTAAATCGCAATGTCTCAAGGACGAAACATTTTTATCGTAAAATTCAAGCATCTATTTCTGCCTCTATGAATTCTACAAAGACTCGATTTTTCGCCGTAAACTTAATCGACGCCGAGAAAACGGATTTCGAAAATTTGTGAGGTTTTGTCGATGTTCGTTATGCCCTTAAATTGAGACCCAAAAAGACACTTAAGTGAATTTAAAAATTCATGAAGAAAGTTTATTTTTCTGACAGTTTTCAAAGGGTCCCTAGACACTTGTGTAAGAAAGCGACACAGACCAGGTTCCACGCCAATAGTGGTCGCAATGGCTTATTAGATGTGACGCTTCAAAAATTATAGATTTATCCAAATTATTATTCAAGAATTTCCAAACTCGCTAACAATTTTCTGGTTTGGATAGTCACTTTAAATTTTCTGTGTAACGATACTAATTGAAACTGGAAGTGACAGTAACAACGATGATATAATTATGCAAATAATTAATATTAACAGTATTAATTAAAATACTAAGTAATAATATATATTAATGAATACTAATGAATAATCGATGTTGTTGATTAATTAATTACTTTTATTAATGTAAAATTTACTGAGGTCGGTGAATGGGCGGTCGATGTGGCTCCAAAGGTCACTGAAGTTAAGCAGGGTTACGAGGGGCTGATACTGGGCTTGTATATCAAGGAATCAGGAGGATACAAGGCTGTATATAACAGTATGGGGTTTCCACAGTTTTTCCCATAATCTGGAAAAATGTCGTATAGCTTAAGTCGGCTGTGGTCGCAACAGGGGTTGGGTTCGAAAAAATAAAAATGCAAAAAAGTGGAGGAAAAAGTGGAAAAACGAAGGCAAAGAAAGACAGGAATTTAAAAATGTGCAAGGGTGTATGCAAAATAAAGAGACAATAATTATAATATTCATTAATAATATTAATAACGTACTAAAACGGTTTTTTTTTATTTTTTACGTTTTTACGTAAAAATTTAAAAACATGAAAAATCATTGTTAAACCTTTATTGGAAGACTGATTGAAAATACTTTGCACCCAGGCAAATGTTGAGCGAGAACGTCTTTTCTCGGCGTCGATTAAGTTAACGTGCGAAAAATCGAGCATCAGTTTTGTAGAATTCATAGAGACAGAAGTAGATGCTTGAATTTTACGATAAAAATCTTTCGTCCTTGAGAAATTGCGATTTTTAAATTTCGACCATCTCTCTCGCACACGTGTGTCATGTGGTACGTCTTCGACATGTCCTTAAAAACTTCAGAGAATTTAGTATATATTTAATTTTCTTTTAATTTAGATTTTTATTTTAGAAGTTCTCGAATTTACCATATTTTATTGTTGAACGTACTAACATTATTGGCCTAAATAAAATAAGACCAAATAATATGATACTTATATATTTTATGTTTTTTTTAATATGGACGTTTTCATTTAAACTTTTCATTTTTAATGTGAGAATTAAAAAATGAGTGTCCACATTTCCTTAAGACAACAGGTACTTAAAGTCGCGAAGAATTTTTTTTCGTGCAATTATTTATCGATATTGATTTATTAAGAATATAATATTGTGTTGATTCTAATGAGAAATAACCAAAGTATAATTAAAATAAAAAAACATGAAAAATCATTGTTGAACCTTTATTCGAAGAATGATTGAAAATACTTTGTACCCAGGCAAATGTTGAGCGAGAACCATTGGCATAATTGAGGATAGTTGGAGGTCAGGGTAAGGGCTGATGCGGTATGCATTATTAAGATTCCATTGGCGCGGTAGAATTAACGAAGTGGAGCTGTCCCCATCGCGGTTCCAACCCTGAAATTCAACTATTTGCCATTCTCCTGCCCTCTGCCAAGTACTCCTGGGACATCGCGGTATGAGAGCCCGCGCTACTCTTCGTGCATGTGCGCGCATGCGGATCGTGGTGTGACCAATGGACAAACCAGTAATCGAATGAATTCACCATCTCGCTTTCACCCATCGTCGTGGCAGACCCCGAGAGCCAGCTTTGCACAAGTTCTAACAGGCTTGTTTTCTAAAAAATTTTTCCGTATGACTTCAAACCTCATTTATTTTTCTAAACGATTAATTCGCTCATCGATGTGATTTTTTTCGACCATTTTTATCAACGTTTTATCAATAGCAAAGACACACGATTTTTTTTAGGAATATAGATATTACACTGGAAAGATGAGTTTGTTTGGGTTTATCTGGGTTCTTCAATGGAAAAGGTACACTATTTTTTTTTTTATCAAAATGGTCATCTTACTGGAAGATGAATTTTGTTTGGGTTCGTTGAGATTGTTGGGATTTGATCAGGTTTATTTGCGTCTGTTTGGGTTTGTTTGGGTTCAGTTGCGTCTATTTATGGCCAAGTAAAAAGTTTAAATTTCAGCATAAGTTTTTTTCAAAAAAAAAATTTCCCTTGAGAGATGAGTTCGTTTCTTTTTGTTTAGGCTTGTGTACTATCGCTGCGTACTTTTATAAAGTACGTGATTGTGAAGCTACCATCAAAGTTTGAAACTAATCCATGCAGAAGTGCTAAAGCAATGTGATGGCCAAAATATATAAAAATTGCTCTGCAAAAAAATAATTAAAAATCGTTTTGTTTACCATAGAACCAAGTGTCTATTTTTCTCGATGCTAAACCATTGTTCAAGCAATGAAAAAAAAACTAGTTTTTCAAAAATCTCAAACGGGGACATCTGTACCCCTCAAATAAAAAGTTCCAAAATGAAAAAGAATAAAAACCTCTAAAAAAAAAACTTCCCATATCAATAATCACCGAAAAAAAAAAGACGGAACAAAAGTTTCCTGCATTTTTTTCTCTCACACGTTTCTCGAAGTATATCTTCGACGAATCGCAAGGACACACGATGAGCCATTATATTATCATGAAAAGCAGACTTTGCCAGAGTCAAGTGGGGATAAGGGGGGCATGGAAAATAAGGCTGAGGAAAATCAAAGTGGGAAAACGATGCAAGGGTTTCGAGAA
Source organism: Ophioninae sp. B BG-2022a (assembly GCA_030522765.1). Classification (NCBI taxonomy): domain Eukaryota; kingdom Metazoa; phylum Arthropoda; class Insecta; order Hymenoptera; family Ichneumonidae; species Ophioninae sp. B BG-2022a. The sequence continues at coordinate 20,536 of JAPYZJ010000585.1, forward strand.
TCGATAGAGATATATCAGACGCTATTAAATACGTAGATACATATATGTATATATTATATATATATATACACATAAGAAAGGTTTATTCGAAGATCAGGAACGGGCTGGTTGCCAAAGTGGGCGGTCGTGATCTCGGTGTGGCTTCTACGCCAAATAACGTTGACCAACAAAAACAACCGGTTGATTTATCGTTTGAGCGGTCACTCGACTTCACGTAGAGGTTATGCGGTTTTGTCGTTCAGCGCACGTACAATTATACGTATATTCGTCTTCGTATCTTACATATAAACGGTTGCTGTATGTTTATATGTATAAACATGGACGTGTATCTCTGTGATATTTCTTGTTATTCGGGAATACCACCCCTGTGAATCCTCATCCGGTAAAGTCTGCGAATCAACCCCCCCCCCCCTCTCTGCCCCTTATTTCCACTCTCTCGTTCTCTCTCCTCGCAATGAATAACTCTCTGATCCCACAAGGCTTCAGCCTTCATGAATAAAAAATTGAATACGAAAAAGAAGGTTCCTTCCCTTCGTATTAGGTATGAAAATACTTGGAGGGCAGAGTGGATACAGACACTGGGTTAATTAGGACAACACTTGTCCTTGCAAATTAATCTCTTCCTGATTTTGAATTGACGATATGGTGAGAGGGATTGATATTTCTGATGCTTGGTACTTACGAAAAAAATGAAGATAAGAGGTACCTGAAATATTGGAGTTAGCTGTACGTTGAAATAAAATATAAGAAGATTTTCGAATTAAGGGCATGACGAACATCGACATAACCTCAGAAATTTTCGAAATCTGTTTTCTCGGGGTCGATTAAATTCACGGCGAAAAATCGAGCATCAGTCTTTGTAGAATTCATAGAGACAGAAATAGATACTTGAATTTTACGATAAAAATTGTTCATCCTTGAGAAATGGCGATTTTTAAATTTCGACCATCTCCCTCGTGTGTCATGTGGTACGTCTTCGACATGTCCTTAAAAACTTGAGAGAATTTAGTATATATTTAATTTTCTTTTAATTTATATTTTTATTTTAGGAGTTCTCGAATTTACCATATTTTATTGTTGGACGTACTAACATTATTGGCCTAAATAAAATAAGACCCAATAATAGGATACCCATATTTTTTATGTTTTTTTAAATATGGACGTTTCCATTTAAACTTTTCATTTTTAATGTGAGAATTAAAAATGAGTGCCCATATGTACCTTGAAGACAACAGGTACTTAAAGTCGTGAAGAATTTTGTTTCGTGCAAATATTTATGGATATTGATTTATTAATAATATAATATTGTGTTGATTCTGTTGAGAAATAATCAAAGTATAATTATAATAAAAAAAGAGACTGATTAATATTAATACTTTGGCTTTTACTTAGGGGTTTCTTTCAGCGTTCGCAATTTACCCTCTCTGCCCATACTTCACCTGGGCAAGTTTACGTAAATTTATGCGTGCGCGGATTATTCTCAAAGCAAGGAAAGTTTGACAGACTCGGGGGTTCAAAACTTTTTCCGCTGTGAAACTTCGGGAAAATTTTGGAAGCCCTGATATAAACACGATCGTTTTCGTACCTATCTATCATATGCTTTCTACGCTACCAGTGTACGTAAGCAGCAGTAAATAATTAATTAATGCGTAAATATTTTGTATAATGAGAAATTATACAGATTATTTTAACTTGACTTAATTTGGTGAATCAATTCTACATTCTGATTGTCAAATTGAAATGAACTGCTCATCGAAATTTTATCATTTTTATACTTTTATTCAACCATCCCATCGAATTAATTTAAAAAATAGAATAACAACCAAAGCTAATTCAAGAATTAATACTCGATTTATTAAAAATAATAACTATACACAGAATTAATCAAAGAATTGATACTTATTTTTTTTAATTTAATATCATCAAATACATTTATTTTTATTTGTCAATAGTTTCTTCATATACCTTTTTCGAATTTTTATTAACCCTGACTACTTATTTCTTATTCCTTCCATTTTTCCTCTTCCTGTTTTTCGTGTTCTTAATTCGAACTTCCTTTATTTATCTCCCTTCTTTCATCAAAATGTCGTTTCATCGAAAAATGTCGAAAAAAAATTTCTTTCGTTACCAGGATTCGAATCCAGAATTTCCTGATCCGCTAGCAAGCATTCTAACCGTTAGGTCAACTGATTAGGTTTTACAATATTATTTATTTTAAGTATGCAAATTTGGAATTAATATTCAAATTGTGCTAAAGTGAAATCCGATTAAGAAAATAATGAATATGTTTGACAATAACTACTCACATAATAGTGCTCGATCATTACTCAAAATGGATATTGTTCGGGAAATTTCTCCCTATAAACTCGAAGGGTGAGAATAATAGTATAAACATTGCATACAGCTGGGAATATTACAATTTCTTGGTACGAAATAACATGGATAAAACCGAGGAAAACAAAAACGTTTATATAAGTGTAATCAATGTAATTGACGTGAAGCATGAGGGATGGATTGGATATAAATGCTTGGAAATATATTATTCAAAAGGAGAAAAATTGTTCGAGCAAATTATTCAGATGGGGAAATGGTAAAACAGCGAAAAAAAAGGTGAATGGATTCTCCACTTTTATATCACATTTCTACGTGATAGCAGATTTGAATAAAATATTTATTCATTATAAAATCCTCAATGCACGAGAGTTGCAATACACGTTATGTATCGCACAGAAGCGAGTCCCGGAAATTCACCCCGTGCATCCAACAATCACTCTTATTCGCAGGAAAAACTTTTGGTCTTCACTGTAAAGTGAAATGCTCCGCGGAGCAAGCCATTAATAATGCAAAAGGAACTTTACTACAAAAGTCGTGGGGTCAAGATGACGTTTTCCTCGGAGTCAAAAATGTTATGACTCGTAAATCCCTATGGAATATTTCACTAAAAAATCGAACGATTTTCGTTTCAACCAGATCGATTTCGGTTAGTCACCTGCTCAGAAATAATGTATTTTAATTACTCATTGAAGCTTATTAATTGAGATTATATAATATTTATTCAGTAGGGAATGAAAATTTAATTATTCTTCTCAACGTGAAAATTATAAAGTAACAACTTTTTATCCGGAAACAGTGAAAAATATAGAAAATACAAATTATTGAAAAATGTGCGCATGTATACAGGGTGACCGTTAATTTGACTTGATTTAATAAACAGAGTCATTCTTGAGGTTATTTGAATGACATGAAATATTTCATATTGACCTCATCAACTAGGGGTCAATATTTAGTCGTTTCTGAGTTATGATCTTTTTACGATTATTTCGGATTATCAGGCTTTCCACGAAAAATAAATAATTTAAAAAAAAATTATGCACTCTCAATATTTAATTGATATTCTTACAAACAAATCCAGACAAATGATTGATGATATTAAACAAATCCATACCGGAAATTTCATAATATCATAATCTCAGAAATAAAACATTTGCCATATGAGATCTTTTTCTTAGATAATAAAATAAACAAAAGAAATAAAAGTTCTAAGATTTGCGATTTCTTGAATTCGTAAAATTGACTTTTCAGAGTGAAGTATTTATATGCATTACGTATTTGTTTATAAAAAGCCTTGAAATTTCCAAAACTCGTACAGCGATTGTAATTCAATGATAACTCAATGTTTATCCCTATTTGATGGGGTTTCATTTGATTAAAATTACTTCTAGAATGACCTCTTTCAGAAAACAGGTCGATTTACTCGTGCACCCTGCACATCACATAATTTAAATTACCCCGAATAAATGATAACAACTACTAGAATTCTAGTAGTTCCAATAAACATCAAGAGTATATCTAGAACCTGGCAGAAAATGCTATCATCCAAAAAAATTATAACGTCATTAAAAAAAAACGCTCTTAAAAATAATAGTTTTCCATCCCATAAAAATTTGGAATAACCTTACGAATACCGATCTGAGCTAGAGTCATATCAATGTGACCTATAACCTTAAAAAGCAACTTCTAGTTAAAATAAACATCAAGAGAAGATCTAGAACCTGGCAAAAACTGCTACCATCCAAAAAAATCATGACGTCAATAAAAAAAACGGTCTTAAAAAAAACTAGTATTCCATCCCATAAAAATTTGAAATAATCTTACGAATACCGATTAGAGCTAGAGTCATATCAATGTCACTTATAACCTCAACAAGCAACTTCTAGTTCCAATAAACATCAAGAGTACTAGAGTTCCAATAAACATCAAGAGTCTAACAGTTTTTGCTAGAACTTCTAGTTCTAGCAAAAACTGCCATCCAAAAAAATCATGACGTCAATAAAAACAAACCAGTATTCCATCCCACAAAAATTTGGAATAGCCTTACGAATTAGAGCTAGAGTCCAATGTCACTTATAACCTCAACAAGCAACTTCTACACGATCAATACCCAGAGCATATTTTCGATCCTATTTTTCCATTGTTTTTTTTTTCGACCCCAGAAATGTTGAACTCGGAGTGCCCCGTATATTCCCTCTGCACTTCGCTGAAAATCGACGGTGGAGAAGGTTGGGTATTACTCTGACAATGGGAATCGACAGGGGGTCCGCTTTTGCCACGAAAAGCTTCCTCTACGTAAGGTCTCTTCAGGAAAAGCGAGAAAACGTCTATTAATAACTCAGCTATCGACATTTACCGGCCGTTGGTATATATTCATAGATATATATTTATTCTCGGCAATCCAGACACGTATAAGGATACCACCTCGATGGACGTGCAATGCGAGACATCTAGAAGTCCACCAATACCTAGTCACGTGTTCCGAGCACCGCATCAATTCCTCATGAAGTTCGGGCAAATATGAAGACAAGCTCAAAGTGTCCGCAAGTTTGATCTCGCCCTCTGGCGACCGGACGATATATGCGTTAACTTTTTCGAACCGTTTCCTCGTAGGAATCGTCTTGTCAACTTCAAGAGTCGCGCTGTACGAGACTTCGCGATTTCGAAATGTCCGTATGTATTTTAAGGGTCGCCTGACCCTGGGCTGAAAATGTAGGTTATCTCGAGTGCTTTCTGGTCATCGTCATTTAAGGTATGACGACTCCGAGAAATCGATTTATTTTTATTTTTTTTATTAGAAATATCAAACTATCAAACAGTAGTTTTATAATATACGAAATTTTCTGGTTGGAAGTACTGTCAAATGGTAGTTTTATAATATACAAAAATGAGTCATTAGCTTGCCGGCTGTACTTCGAGAGCATTTGTAGAAATGACTGTTGTCAAAACCACGACAAACCCAAACAAACTCCGGCAATAATAGTCGGATATGGAACGTTTTGACACGATATTTTTTGTTGTTGTAATAGCTATGATTAAGTATAACTGTCTTTCTGTTTTTTTTTGAAAATTACAATTTCTTAAAACATTTCGAGTGAAAATGTTTTAGGTAAAAATAAGACTTTTGGTTTTTAAATTTATATTCTTATATTATATTTAGATTTAGAAAAATTAATAATATAAAAAATAGCTACGCTTAACGGTAGCAATATTAATGCAGATAGAGGGCAATTTTTTTTTTTTCATGCACTCTGTCATTTATAGTACCTACTCTAACTATTATCTTTTCGTCGATAAAAAATTCAATCCAATCTCTTTTAATATTAGAAAAATAGCATATCTTCAATTAAGCCTAAAAAACTCATTAAGTGGTTTTTTAAAATTTAAGAAAAAAGCTTCAAAATTTACTTGACTCCTCTTCGTCGTATGTGGAATAACGTATCGTCAATTTGGCCTAAAAAGAACGATTGAGTGTATTTTAAAAAATTGCGAAAAAAGCTTATTTTTCTGATGGTCATAGGATCCTCAATAACGATCAGGGGAATACGTTGACCAAGCACGATCTCAATAAAAATATTAAAAAATCCGTATCAGCAATCGAACGAAAAATCGTCGAACGTGTAACAGCCAAGTCTCCTGATGGACGAACAATTGAAAGCTACATGGGAATTTACAAAATCCCAAGTGAATTTCATTTTCAATGACGCAAGTACCATGAGTTTCTCCCGTTAGGCCCCTAAGCCTATTTCGGTTTTACGATCGCGAAACGTGATCGCGCCTATGCGGACAATAAAATGTGCTCTGGGATTTATTGCTTATGAGAATAACGAGAGCTTTAATCTGCGAGTCGGACAGCCAACTTGCGGTGAATGGGGAAATATGAGGATAGGAGGATGATGTAGGAGGAAACAGAGGGTGAAAGAGAGAGAGAGAGAGAGATGAGTCCACGTTGTGAGACCACTATCCATTATATAGGTAAAGCCAGGTGCGGTCTGCGTCAGCTTCGTCTACGGAACCAGAAATTTTATGCACATATATACAGTGTTGCTCAAAAGTATTAGCCACCTGATAAGTTCTCCATTCGGACATAAAATCAAATATCTCGGCAAAAAAAAATGATAAATAAATTTACAAAACGGACATTTCAAGCGGATAAGCCCAGCTTTATTTTTCTTTTTTACTTTAATTTTTGCGATTTTTTTTAAACTCCCCACGTCATTTTGAAAATCCCACTTTTTTACGATTTTCCCACTTTGAAAACCCGCGTGCTGGTCTTTGAAAAATAATAATCTCATTGTTTAGTAATTAATTCCTCAAAAAAGACATCGTCAGCTTCGCTTCGGTTTTTTTTCTCAAATTTTTCATTTTTTTTCGGAGAGTTATCCGACTTTTTGTGAAAATTGCAAGTTCTCGAGAAACCGGCATCGGGCTGCGTTACTTGAATACTGAGGTGTAAAATATTCAGTCCGAGGAGTGAAAATATAGTTTTTGCTATTTAGGAATGACTGAACTGTTTTTAGATATTTTTCCACAATTTATTTGCATCACTATTTTTGGTTACCTAATAGTCTGCTAAAATAGCGATGAAAAGAAAATATCCAAAGAATATTTTTTTAAGCTTAGTAACTCCAAAATATCGGAAAACTTTACAAAAAAATTCTTAAAAAAACAAAATGGACAAAAACTTTTTATTCCTTTGACTAGTTATTCCAAACCATATAGTTTTCAAATTTCCTGATATATCAGCGAAATAAATTGGAAATTTTTATTAACAAAAAGAAACTAAAGTTTTCCTCTTTAAACAATTAATCAGCAAGTGATAAGAATACTATTTTTTCAAAATCAAGAACGTGTTTTCACAAAGTAAAAAAATGGTGAAAAACCGACATGTTCAAAATGACGTACCGGGTACAAAAAAGATCGCATAAATAAAAATAAAAATGCAAAATGGAGCTTGGGTTCTCCACTTCAAACCATAATTTTGTAAATTCGTGTACGATTTTTTTTCGCGGAGATATTCGATTGTTCGTCCGGATAGAAAATTCACAGGATGCCTAATACCTTTGAGCAACACTGTACATATAATAATAGGTGTAGCATGTACAATAAGTGGGTAAAGGGCGGGAGTGCGATCGAGTCAAGACCGGCCGGTCGGTCGATCTGCCAGTGAAAAGCAATCCGCGGTTTTCCAAGTTTGCTCATCATCCCCGATCCTGTACCTCTATATATATTACGATAGCCTAATCACCAAGCTCCAGGAGGAGCGTCTCACCGCAACCCTCCCAGGCTCCCTTCCTCCCGATCCTCTTCGTGTCTCGAAATTCTCCACTTCTTCTGATCATTTTCCTTCACTCTGATCGATAGAGTGTGCTTAATTAATTTTCATTAATTAAATTAATTTCACTAAACTTAATTAATTTAATTAATTTTAATTAATTTTCATTAATTTCACTAAACTTAATTAATTCCATTAATTTTTATTGATTTTCATTAATTTCACTAAACTTAATTAATTTCATTGATTTTAATTAATTTTCATTAATTTCACTAAACTTAATTAATTTCATTAATTTTTCCATCGCCAGAGCTTTGGGGACACGAATAACTTAATTTTGGGTAACGCTTAGTCACGCACAGAATCTTGATTTCCACGTTTTTCAAAATAAACTAATCATGATAATAAACGTATAAAAAAAATTGAATACGTGAAAAACGCTACACTCTTGAGTCTTCAAGGTTAGCGATGTGTGAGATGACAGAAAAGAAGTTTTAATATCGACAACATTTTGAATTTTCAACGTACTTGCACATTGGCACTTTTAATGATATTATTTATATTATTTATGGTATTATTTATTCGATTGGTTTAATTAAATTAAAAGTATTTAAATGAAAGTACATTGATCATATGAAATGTTAAACGATAATATTCGTAATGAAATAAGATCTAAAAATGGGATACCCATATTTTTAATATTTATAAAATATATCGTTTTCCATTGAAAGTTTTCATTATCAATACGAGATTTAAAAAACAAATGTCTTTATTTATCATAAAGGTACCGTGTAAGTAAGAACACTAAGGGTTTGTGCAAATATTTCAGATAACAAACATGTTTGTTTTTTTTTTGGGAAAATTTAATAAAAATTGATTAACCGAGACCAAAAGATTGTGATAATGATGTATTATTTGATTTTATTATTAGATATTATTTTATTTATTTATGAAATACATATATTAAATATATTTATATTCAATTTACAATTAATTATTATAAAAACGATATAACCAAAGTAGAATTATAATAAAGAAGAGACGATTTCTATCAATACTTTTGCTTTTAACGAAAGCTTTCTTTTAGCTAAATAAAATAAAACAAGGTCCTCGACCATACGAGTAATTCAAAAGAAAATCAATACACACATTTCTGAAAAAAAAAAAACACCACAATGGCACTCCATAATCCGTTTCATCGTATCCATAAATTATGTAGATCTCGATTACGTATGTACGAGATGAGAATGAATGTTATTCCGAGAACAGCTAAGCTTGCTAGAAATATGATAGCAAACGTTGGCAAAAAAACTTCTCTATACCCATAATCGCATGTACCCTAATTTTTCGAGTAATACGAATTATCGATTTACCGATAGTTTCCTTAGCCAATGCTAAGTCCGCAACCCGCAAACATGCATATGCACAAATATTGAATGAGTATCCATAGCTTGCAAAGTTATTATCGATCCTCGAACTATTGTTATACTCTCAGTATACGTAACAAAAAAAATATATATTTTTTCGTAGGGGATATAGAAAGCGATTTTTGTAAATGTCAAGTTGATGGGCAAATTTGACGATCCACTTTGTTATTCTTGGTTTAAGGGCTTGACGAAAATCGACATAACCTCACAAATTTTCAAAATCTGTTTTTTCGGCGTCGATTGAGTTTACGGGGCGAACCTAAACAAACCCGAACTTCGGTTGACCAAATGGTTCAAAATTCCGAATTTTAATAGTCCAAAACTACAAATTTCGTGAAAGTTTATGAAATTTGTTTGGGTTTGTTTGGGTTCGTTAGTTGGATTTTAAATCCTTTTTACTCCCGATTTTAAACAAACCCAAACAAAGTCAAAAATATACGAAATTGGTAGTTTCGGTAAATTCAAATTCGGAATTTTGAGCCTTCTGGTCAATCGAAATTCGGGTTTCCTACCCCACGCCAAGTTTACGGCGAAAAATCGGGATCGGGTAGGAAACTCGAAATTTGAATAACCAGAAGGCTCAAAATTCCGAGTTTTAATATATCGAAACTACAAATTTCGTAAATTTTTGGCTTTTTTGGATTTGTTTAAAATCAAGGGTTTAAAATCAAACTAACGAACCCAAACAAACCCAAACGGATTTCCTCAACCTTTACGAAATTTGTAGTTTTGGACTATTAAAATTCAGAATTTTGAACCTTCTGGTCAATCGAAGTTCGGGTTTCCTACTCAGCCCCAAAAAATCCAGCATCAGTCTTTGTGGAATTCATAGAAACAGAAATAGATGCTTGAATTTTACGATAAAAATGTTTCGACCTTGAGAAATTGCGATTTAAAAATTTCGACTATCTCTCTCGCACTCGTGCGTCACGTGGTACGTCTTCAAAATGTCCATAAGTTTGAACCCAAACTTCAGAACAATCCATTGATTCGTCTCCAATGTTATTATTGTTAAATAATAAAATCGCATATTCAATGTTTTTCAGATTTGACACGTATTCACGTTTATACGAACGGACGTTCGATATTCCAGCGAAATTAATCCTTTTTATTCTCGGTTTCCACTGTAAATGTGTGCCCTCCAAAAATAAACGAATCGATTCGACACAAATTATTCAAATTCAGCAAAAATCAGGAATCGTGACAAGTTTGCACCTCCACGTGACAGCCAGAATAATAATAATAAGATGACCGTGTGTTTTTTGGAACCATGTTTTTTTTTTGTCGAAACCGGTACGCATGCAACCCCAACGTTACGCTGTAAAATTAGGCGTTGTACGTGATCCACTCCGTCCATCAGCGTATCGTGTCGAGCTGTCGAACATCGAGCCAATCAAACGATTGGTCTCTAGAAAGGCAAAAAGTCGGCTTCGTCAAAGGGATCGCTTCTCTCGGTTTAGAGATCCAAAAAGTGTTCAAACGCTAAAGTGGTGAAGCAGTAAAAGCGGTACAGCAATAAAAGTGAAAAAGCAGTAACTAATATATTTTTTTTTAATATATAAAATATAAAACACTTAATTTTTGTTCCTTTTGAGTTTTATATTTTTCACTTCCAAAACGATAAAAATCCCTTTCAAAAACATTAAAGGTGTTAAAAAAAAAGAACGATAAGTAATAAAAATTCCCCCGATTCTACTATATTTTATGAATTATTTAAATATTCAAAAAGAAGTGATATTACTTTTTTTTTAAAGTTAAGTGGGTTAACTCGAAATGTGCCAAAAATTATAACGCGAAAAACAATATTTTTCTTAATATTCTATTACTACTGAAAATCAATACGACTATTATGATCAAGAATTGATAACAGCATTATACAAAGTTAAGGAGTACATACTATACAAGTACATTAGAAATGCTTTGCATGATTAAAAAATCAAGAAGCTCGCCGAAGATTCTCACCCACTTCACTAACTGATTTTACGATTGAAGAGACCTAAATCATTTCCCCTTCTTTATCTTAGATATACAAGTCGATCAATAAATAGCAATGATTCTTCGTAGCAATTAAATTTCAGTATTATTTGATCGAGTCAGAAAATGGATTTCGCAGAACTGAATTTAACATGTTTACGTTCGGAATATGTAATATTATTAACAATTTTCTCTTAATTTGTCATAATGATGTGATAAAGCTTCAGCGAGATGTGGACTGTGAATTGGAGCTCCAATTCCAGCTTATTCATTTTTTTTGTTTTATTAATTAATTAATTAATTGGTTAATATTTGTTTATTTTATTTATTAATTGATTTAATTAATTATTTTTTGGTTAAATTTATTAATAAGCTTTCTAGGTAAAAAGTAATAATAAAAGCTAATAATTTCGAAGGTTGATGCGTCGCTGAAATTCAAAATAAAATATATAATGTTACATAAGTTATTTATGCAGGTGGTAAGAACAAACAATTTTCTGTTTTCCCGAGCTTTTTCCTCTAACCATGCACACCAAACCAACGCACAGCATTTCCAGTGTATTTGTATGTAATATCAATCATACCTTCATGATGTTATCATTTCTTCATTAAAACAGTCATTTTATTTTTTTCTGGTAATAGAATATTAACCCTTTGCAGTCGATGTCTCCGTAGCAGGGACATTTTTAAATCGTTATATAGTGATCTGAAATTATTCAATTAATTTCGAAATTAATTACCTCGTGATTCAACTATTTCGTTCGACGTACGAAATAGCGTATGATTGTTCACAGAATTCAAATGATATTAAATTAAATTAAATTAAATTTAATTTAATTAAATCTCCCGAGCGCAAAGGGTTTTAAAAAATCGTATTTTTCACGCGTTATCATTATTGCACATTTCTAGTTAACTCAGTTAGCTGGTAAATACAGTAATTTTCCTTCTTTTTATATATTCAATTAATTAATAAAAAATAATAAAGCCAGTTTTTTCCCTTACTTAACGTTCGTCTTTCACTTTTTTAAAGTTTCTAAAAATATAAATACACACATATAGACTGATAAATTTCCATCCACGTATCCATCCATACGTCAAAGGGGTATCCATTCGTCTCGGCGATTGATTCTGCACGAGGGTGCGAGTGTCACACGAAACTATGCCGAGCACGAAAATCGCGTTTTCGCGGATGTACGAACGCACAGGTCGTGACTGTTGAGGTCACGGATCACCGAGGTCGGATCCCTGGCTCTGAGACGTCCGAGAAGATTCCAAAGTGAGACAAGCGAACGAGAGAGAGAGTTGTCTGGGCTCTGCGGTCAATTCGAGCCACATGGAGGCTCGCCGTCTTTTATATATGTACATACGTAGGGTAATCTGGTCTAGGAGTACGCAATTAAGATTCAAAAAATTCTAAAGAAATAAATATGAAGTCTAGGAAATCAAATAAGCATTTATGACGTTTGCAATTTAAACATCTTTGATAAAGTAACATAAAAAAAAAAAATTCAAAAATATCACTAAAAATAACAATAATAATCAGAAATTGAAATTGCGTACTGTTACAAGTAGTATTGGATAAGAGTACGCGAGTATGAGCGAAATTCAACGCCATCTCTTGGCATTGACCGGAATTACGAACCAAATAATTGCATTCTTGTTTTAAAAAATACTTTCAAAATGGTAAAAATATTTACGATTTTCAGCAAAAGTCTTTAAACTTACGTAATTTTTGCGTTTTTTGCCGGATTTGATTATTTTTTCGCCCAGCATCTCTCATTGCAGGTTATATCAAAATACGACTGAAGTTAGCCGTGCATCATCAAAAACTTCCCAGCTTTGGTGATGCGTACTCTTATCGGATGCGTACTCCTAGACCAGGTTAACCTAAGCGTCACGCCTTCTGGGTCATAAAGACACATTTCTCGTGTTTTGAAGCAAAATGGTCTTGGAATCCTTCAGGAGTTTGACAATCGATACAAACGTCTCTCATATTCTCTCACCTACGTTGTCCAGTCATCTCCTCTTTCTCTCTTTCTCTCTCTTTCTCTCTCTCTCTTTCTCTCTGTCTCTCTCTGTCTCTGTTTCTGTATGTCTATCTGTGACGAGAAGCCTACTCACGTATGTAGATTGTACTCCCACCGCGTGTGTGTCATTAATAGCTGATGACCTCCTGCATCCTGCATGACCGCAGGCGTCGGTTCGGTATGACCTCACAGCCCCTTAGCCCTAAACCTCCCTCACGAAACTCTACGTATACGTGAGACCGCAATGCGATGAAGACCAAAAAACACCACACTCTCTTTTCCTCTCCTTCTTTTGCTTTAATTTTTACTCCCGGTTTTGGATTCTCCAGAGATATTTTCTTGTAGGCCTTTTTCTACAGATTGCTTGATTTTGTTATTTTTATTGTGTTCTTTTACTTTATTTTTGTTTTTATTGTACAGAGTTATTTAGTTTCATTTTTATATGTATCATGTTGCCCCCCTCTTCTCTCTCTCTCTCTTGTATTTGGTTTGAAATAGGCTGCTGGCGATGGTGTAGGTTGTTATTATTATAATTATTATTTATATTTTATTTTTACTTGTATACATTTATTATATTATTATTATTATAGAACTATTATTTTGAATTGTATTAGTTAGTTTTCCTGATGTATTATTATTTTATTAGACTTAGTTTGTTTAGTTGCTTAGTTCTTAGTTGTTATTATTAATTGCATTGTGTATCATTATTATTATATATGTTCTTATATTTGGTTATTATTTTTGTATATTGCACTGTATTGCCTGAAAGTATTACTGGGGCATATTAAAATCTATCATCATCATCATCATCATCATCTCTCTCTCTCTCTCTCTACCACTCTTTTATACTTTAATTTTTGAATTATATAGCTGTTCCCTTTTGTATTCTTTTTACGGATTATTTAATTTTATCATTCCTTATCGTGTTATTTTGCTTTCTTCTTTTTTTTGAATCAAGAAGAGTTGGTTTATTTTATTTTTTTTGTTATTATGTAAGTATCATATTCGTTTTAGATCTCTTTCTCTCTCTCTCTCTCTCTCTCTCTCGCTCTCTCTTGCACTGTAAATTTTGGATTATATAGTATTATTTTCGTTCCGGTTCTTTTTAAAAACTGTTTAATTTTGTTGTTTGTTGATGTGTAATTTTACTTTGTTTTTTTTTTGTCGTTTTTTAATTATATAGCGTTCCTTTATATTATCTTTCCTGTTATTATATATCATATTGCCTCAGGCTCTCGGGGTCTCTCTCTTGCTTTTAATTATTCGTGGTGAGATGAGGTCAGGTCGCCAACAAATGAAGGTTTGTTTATGACATGAACCGAGCGACCTGGTCGACTTCCGGTTCTCCGAACCTTCACTCAAATCAAGACAAGCCACCAGCTGAATAAATGATTGAGGGGTAGATGTGGCGATCATACGCGTCAGCTGTACTCTTCAAAATCAATCATTCAGAAGACCTGGCTTTAGGAACATTACCCTTGGCAGCACAGGCGAATCTTTAGTTATTCTCTATGATTTCTATCCCTATTTCGTGACTCGTTCGACTAAAGAGGTAAAGAATTTTCAAACTTTCTGAGGGTCAGTAGAAGCTAAACGAGATTTAGGAATATTTAAAAAATATTCTATTTATGAAATTCAAATATTCTATATTCTAATATTTAGGAAATATTCTATGACGTGTTTGAGCATCAGTTTTATAATTTGCATCGTCGAGATTTTTTTACATCTGAAGCTTAAATCGATTAATATTCCGCAGGCTTTAAGGGGTTATTGTTGTTACCTAATTATTTTTACCCTTCGATCAAACGAATTTCCATGCAGACATTGGAATATCAATTAAATAAATTACGATTATAACGTTCATTTTAATTAAAAATTATTTATATTTTGCACATTTTAAACGATTGTTGCCAAATTGTATTGAAATGATTTTCTTTTGATTAACCAAAAAAATGTCAGTTCACAGGAATTAAAAGAGGTACTAATGGAAGGACTAAAAACTAGACCTGTCATTGAGAAGGATGTTATGTTAAATCAAAGGGAAGTTTATTTTTATTTTAAAAAAATACGTACAGTGAGTGAAAAGTAAATTATTTTAACACCTCATCTTTTTCAAAATAAAAAAGAAATTAGAAAAAAGAAATACAACGGTTCAACTAATTTTTAAGTTAGATAGCTTCATCTAAATGTACATATTATAGGTTTACAAAATTGGGGAAACACATACAAAAACGTAAAGCCAAATCAATCATTATTTCGTGTGAGGTGCATAAATAACTTTCTTTTCGGTTCCTCGATTTTCTCGGTTTCAAACGTTTGTCAAATAATTTTTTCTTTTTTGCATGTTCACGTGAGTAACTTTTTCCAATATCGTTTTTTGTTTTTATTGGATAACCAGTGTTCCACCGCGCACAGAAAATACTCATTTTTTTTTTTGGTCGTTCGCTTTCTACACGGTAAACCAAACGAACATTTTCGGTTATTTATTTAGCACATAATTCGTGGTGCGATTGAATGATTACAAATTTTTTTGTTCTGTTGTATTCTTTACTCTGTAATTTTGACCGATGTTTGCTTACCGTTACGTGAAGTTTGCGTTCTCCTTCATGCTTCGGCGCCCGATGCGAGCCGTGATCCAGTACGTCCGGTATATTTTAAGCTCGTATCCAACACTGGCACAAACACTCCCCAATTCATACTTTTTTCAAACCCACTCGCTATATCGATATTCGTACACACATTTATTCACAAATGAGTGCGGTTGTGCACGTGCATAGGTGTGTGGATATCAATCAGAACTTTGATGCAAACACGCGATCCTTTCGTCTACCGGCTACACGAATCCTTCTACGCTGACACCATAGCACCACTCGGGACACCAATTCGCGAATTCAAAAAATCATTCAAATTTTCAAAAATAGAAAAATCGATATCTATCCTTTGTATTATTATTCCACACTGCATAAAAGCAAAGTGAAATTGGCCCTTAATCACTCGAATCGTGTTATCAATGAATTTTCAGCATTCGAATACTCCAATCATTTTATCAATTTATTAAATTATCAGCCACTGCGAGGATAAATGGATCCTGTGTAAACGCAGCTTTATTTGTTTATTCGTATTAGTAGCTAATAGATAATAACATTGACGAATATTTATTTATGTCTATATCGACACGTTGCTCGAACGATTTTAACGATCCCTCTTATCTGTATTTATACAGAACAAAAAACGTCTTCATTTATCACTTAAAAAGAAAGAAAAGTTTATTCCTTATCTCGATAAACATTTATGGAACGTGGCACTTTTTTTCTAATCGTTGATTACACATGGAGCTTCACGAAATGATATCACACGTTTCTTGCTGTAAATCAAAACCATGAAAACGTGCGTGGACTCCGAATCTTCAGATTCCTATTTTTTTCAAACTTGATATCGTTTTTTTTTTTCTATTTTTCGTATCGTTTTTTTTTCTTTTTGTTGTTGTTTTGGTCTGCAATTTTTTGAAGCTTCGTTTTTTGTTACATGCCCACTTTTGGAGCAACGATCGAAACGGACATAATTTATTTATTTCTCATCGAATATCCATCGCGATACGAAGCATAAATTGCAACGCTGATTACAATGACAAAGTGGGACGTTACGCTGATAACCGTTGATTATAATATACGCGCATCTCCAACGGTGGTTGGCGCGATACTAGAGAAAATCGCGTACTCCACTTGGCCCGCGTCGCACTGCTCGCAGTTGCTCCTCCACGAACGCCTGCGCGCTTTTCTCGCCGGTATACATTTCGAGCTCTCGGCTTCGCGATCGGGCACAGAACTTGCAAACCCTTCGTGTATACCTACGAACATACAGCGAGCTTTATGTTGGGTAAGTCCGGGAAAGATGAGCCTACTAACTTTGTGGACCTATTCTCGAGAAACCATGATGAATGGAACAACCATTTTCATCCCAAACATACTTAAATTATAACTGTAAGGAAACCTAACTAATAATGAAAAATTCAATGACGTCGATAATAGCAGATGCAAAAATGCATCAATAATAAAAAAATGTATTTTTATAATTTGATCAATCAAAATAATTAAATCAATCATTTTAATAATTCAGTTAATTACAATCGATGTAAATTTATTATCGAACAGGGAAAATAATTTACAAATGTAGCGACATTATTTAAAAAAAAAATACATTACGGTAGTGATCACATCACATATTTAAAAAAAATAATAATTGCTCTTGACCTTTCCTGACAGTCTCCGGATGTGATGACTTATAGGACTGATAGGGTGTCTTTTTATTAAATATTAAATTTATTTAATATTTATTTTATTAAATATTAAATACTTTTACTTTTAATTACTTTTTAATTCTTTAATTACTTAATTTAATAACTTTTTATTACTTATTATTAAATATTAAAAGACTTTTTTTTATTAAAATATTTAAAAATACGGTGATTTTCTAAGAGATAGGAACTGTGAGAATGAAATCAAAACGAACGAAACATCTACTGCAAAAAAAAAAGAATATTTTTCTCACCTTTTTTTAAATTTACGTTTATAAGAATTACTTCGAGATTCGTGATAATGCTGAAAAAGCTCAACCGAAACATATCTTTATCTTCCATTTCTACTTGTGGATAAAATTTTAAAAAACATTTTCAGACATTTTGCACAGCTCGTCAAGATTTAATTCCCTACCACTAGCGCGATTACAAAAGATATACCAAAGTTTTTTCTTCGTCGTTGTGGATTTTTCCCACAAATATATTCCACCCACGACAAAAGTAATTTTATCAAAATAAAACTTTCTCGTTCGATACACCCTTGATGAGAGCTCGAAGCAAAAAAGGACACCCTAAGGTCGATGGAAGAAAAAAAATCCGTATAATTTTTATTTTCTCTCTGAACCTCGTTCGAGGAGGTATCGAGCAGCAAAGTTTCATTGTAATTGAATTTTCTTCGCCACATACATTGTTTTTAAAATATTACTAGATAGACGGTCGTGACAAAAATTATCCCGAAATTTAAATAAAATAACAAACTATTAAAAGATGTTTAAAAAAAAATTAATTTAATAACATTAAATAGCTAATTCAATAATAAATCAACACTTAGTAATATTAATTTTCCACTTTTAATAATAATCGAAATTCAATTCGAAGATATTGGCATGTGCTTGACTAACATTTTTCCAGTGATTGTTCATCTGATCCAACAGAACAACAAAACAAAATTTATTCTTAAATTTGATTAATAACATTCCAATAATCTGATTATTATTAACAATATTTCTAAAACTCAATATATATTGAGTTTTCCAATGATTGCTGATGAATTCATTGTTAAAATAAATCTTTTACTATTTTGTCAATTAGCTGGCCAACGTGATAAGACAGTCTATTTATTGAAAACTGAGCCTAATCAATCGCTCGATTCGAGATGTGATGATAAAATATTTTCAGAATTTTTGATGATTTAGTTCCATTAATTTTAATTATTATTTAATATTACTTATTATATAATATTACTTATTGCTGTTATTCACTATTATTTACTATTAGCAATTACTTTATTAGTAATATTACTATTATTTATTATTAAATATATACTATCATCAACTTTTGCAGAAGCTGTTTTTCCATACAGAATAGCGATAAATTCACATATTTATAATTACTAAATTATGTTTCGTAAAATTCTCAAATAAATATTGCATTATTCTATAGAACCATTATTTCTCAAACTTTCAGAAATTTTACAGATTTTTTAAATTTCCAGTCAACAATACCTCAAACAAATCGGCAGCCAGAAATCCCATTCTTTTCTACTAAAAGCACTTATTCATAAAATCTCATTACACGTAGGACAATGAATTTCCGTAATCCAAAAAAAAAAACTTTTCATAAATGCGAATTGTCGCGTGTACGTAAATTTTACGTTCAAAGCCAGAACGATGGTAATTAGTGATCACGATTGAGATATTGGTCGTGTGTGCATCAAAATATGATACAAAAGAGAATGTGCCTGAAGGGTAATCGGTAATTAGCATCGCAGTTTCAACCTATCCGTAATAATCTCCTGCACGCGATATAAATTCACGTTTATACCCCTTATGTAGCATGCTCAGGAATCATTTGATCCCCCGCAAAAAATGTCTGTGCCATGGAAGAAAGAAACATTCGCTGAGGGTATGAGTATAATATATTCGGTCTGCGTTCAGCTGCACGGGCTTCCCAATAAAAAAAAAAACAAAATCTTTTGAAAACTTTTTTTAATTAAAAAAAAATCGAAAAAGAACTCTAAGAAATAAAAAATATTCCCGAATATATTCTATTTTGTGAATTAATGAAACATATAAAAATAAGATAAATTACTTTTTACGAGCAAAGTGAGTTAACTAGAAATGTGCAAACAAATACAACGCGTTGGAAAATCATATTTTTTGTATTTCATTTTATATTAAATAGCTGTTTTTGATTAGCATTAGATTGCTATTATTAATTTAAAAAATTAAACAGCTATTATAACCAAGAATTGATAACGTCATGATATAAAGGTATGATGTGGAATTGTGCTCAAGATGACATAGTCAAGTAAGATGGCACAGTGCTTATATCTGTTAAACTATATGCGCCACAAGTGCCTCGATGACGTTTACATGTCGGCTCATAGACGGCGACACCACTCAAAACTTTAGTGACAGCCCGCTTGCGTTGTTTGGATATGGTGAGCATTGTTTTCGTTTCGTCACTCAAAAATATTTTTGCCTACTTTGTTATGAACTGTGATTAAGTAGGCTATGGATATCGAAGAATTATTTTAATAATCTCAAAGTATTGAGTCACAGGTGGCGGCAAATATTGTTGTCTTCGTAGGGTAAGATGACATAGCACCCATTGGCTTAAGATGGCATAGTGTCATCTTATCTTACATAATTGGCAACATACCCAACGCTCTTCTGGCTTCGATTTACTATATAACTCGTTGCAATAAAGGCACGCAGTATCTGAGTCATCAACAATTACGACTTAGATGCTGCGTGCCTTTATTGAAACGAGTTTTATAGTAAATCGAAGCCAGGAGAGCATTGGGTATGTTTCGAATTACGTAAGCGTGGTGCCACATTCTATGTGCTGGCGTTTCAGCAAGAAAAAAGGTATTCAAATGCGAATAATGCTCTGAGAACTAATCTATGTCAACTTCGACGAGTGTCATCTTACCTACTTAGACATGGTTGGTGTTTTTGTTATTTTATTTCCGTTTTGTTGTTTAATTAAGCGTTAAAATACGTTTGTATACTTTGTAAATAAACGTTTTTAATGTGTACTCTTTGATTTTTTTTATCGACTTTGAATAAGCAAATATTTGCCTGCAAACAAAAAGTATGTCATCTTGACCACAATTCCCCATATACCATACAAATACACTAGAAATGCTGTGCTGCGCCTTGGCGTGCATAGTTAAGGAAAAAGCTCAGAAAGACACAAAATTGTCTGTTCTTACCACCTGCATAAATAACTTCTACAGAATAATATATGTAATTTTGAATTTTAGTGACTTATTTCTTCGACTGTCACAATAGAACCCCCTTAACATCATCCACTTAAATCGTGCTAATAATCTCAAGAATAATTCCAACTAAATCACATTTTAAAAAACAACATTTTATTCCTGGCTAGTAAAGAAATTCGACCCATAAATACCTAAAATACTGCAAACCCATCGACAGGCAGAGTTCAGAATTTCTTGATTTGGCTACATCCATTTTTTTTCTCCCAATTTCATGAATACCAAATTTCCGAACGATAATTACATTCGAGGAACTTGAATAACAATTTCCATAAATCTTGGATATTATCGGGTCGCAGACACTGAGCGGAGGGAGGAGAAAAGGTCAAAACCAGTTATACGTATAATCTGACCGCAGTGAATCAACAGTAATCTCATGAAAGAGATTCATTGGGGAAAACTCATTTCCATCGTCCGGCTATACGTATCTACGTTTCTTTTCGCCTATCTTTCATTCATTGAGGATGGGTTGGTGAATGAATCACTCGTGCCCTACGCGATGAAAATTCATCAATGCACATAGTCAAGAGTCACTGGAGAGGACCGTTATTATGTCATTATTAGTTCGTCGGTATGGCTCTCGTCTCGTACTCTTCGTAGACACGAGAGACTGGACGAACGTTTTCGAATAGTCCCTCGTAAAATGAACTTTTGCTTTAATTCAACGTTATGGTCGGTATGGTAGTTTTCACTGCGAGAGTTTCAGAGTGAGGTAAAAGTTGAGAGAACCACGCATCTCCGCTTTATATCACGATATTACAGGGCGATACAAACCCGCTATATTGATTTGAGAAAAAATTTCCATAAAAACACACACACCAGCGCACTGAAAAAAACAAAATCGTATTATCATATTTTTGCGTAAACGTATTTTTATGGGATTTAATGGAGTTTATAATCCAACCCTGGATCGTCGATCCTGCAACATTTCTTTATTTAGAAATTATTAAATGTAATCGCTGTAGCACTTGGGTACGAAGTTGAAGAATAATGATATTGTGTATCCATCGTACATTTTTTTTTTCGATTTTCCGCGTCGCATTAATTTTTCCGGAGCAGAATTTGGACGCTGGAGCTCCGATGGGAGATTGTGTTTTTTAAGGGGTTACACCACTCTACACTTTTACAAAAAAAAAACTTTTTTTTTATTAATTGATGCTTTAACATTGTGAGAAAAATATACAGACGTCATTTATTAAAGATAAGCAAACATTTGAAGCCATTAAGGGCTTATAAAACTTTGAGCACGTTGTCCTCGAAACCACCCTCCATGACTGAAAAATTGTGATAGTAGCTCCACACTTACTTCCTTTATAGAAGCACGAAGAGGTTATTCGATTCCATGCAAAATGTTCACTTTACGTACAATTCAACAAAACATAACTCAAGCATTTTTTACCGAATTCGAGTAAATAAAAAATCTCTCCGGACTTCTATAGGCAATAGCATACAAATCAAATTTTTTATTTGGGTCTTTGTTCCATATTTTATAGTTTCTGAAAAATTTTTTCCCTACTAGACATGATTTTTTAAACAAATTATTTCGAAATTTGATTCTCTCGTCGCCATTTCGTACAAAATCAATAATAAAAACATTGTCAGTGCTTAAATATATACAGAGTAATTTCTGTAAAAAGAATTCTCATAGCATTTTTTATAATCCCAACCGACAAAGTCGTCAAAATTTGACCTTCTCTTCGACCATTAAGGTGGTGCTATCCTTTAACGAGGAGAAAAAAATTTTGCACCATACTCTGAAGAATCAAACTTTTAAAAAATTAGAGAAAACAGAACTTTAAAGAATCGATCCTGTTCATCAAGGAAATTTTATATTTATTTGCTGCTTTACTGTATACTGTTAAAGACAAAAAAAATCTTCATAAATTCGTACTGAGAATAACCCTTGTTCCCTTTGAACTTAATTGTAAAATCCCTTTTTGCGTTTCCTATTAACAGTTCAAAAACGAAAATTGTTTGTAAAAAGTGCTATTTGTACGAAGTGCTATTTTTTTCTTCTTGATAAATGATAATAGCTTCACGCTTAAATTCCGTTGAAAATTACGTCAATAACGTGTGAAGCCCAAAAACGCTCAATTTTTCAATCATCCACGAACGTTTTTACAATTACTCGGGTTTTACTGAGAAAAGCATGGACCATAATAAAATCAATTATTGCTGGGACCTCTACACGTATACTGAGACGCTCTAAATACAAGGTAAACTAAACACAATATAATTCAGTATCGGTAGATCGTAACAAAAATTTATGCGACGCAAATCCCTTTACATTGCGTTCGGGTATTCGCATTAAATTTATTTATTACCCAGTCGAAGTCACGAAGTGGGAAACTAATTGGCAATAAACGTCACTCTCTTTTGCTGTTGATTTCAGTACAGAGAAGCGCGATTTTCTTCAGTTCACCAACCCCTTTCTGGCCCTTTTCTCTTTTGGTGCACAACGGAGTCTCGTCGTTGCACACTGAGCTTTGCTCATTAACGTACGAGTTCGCCTTCTCACCGTCGCCATTCCAACAGACGTTCCTTTAATTACAGGTGAAGATTGCTATCGGGTCGAAATAAACAGTCTCGATTCTCTGTGCGGATACGAAGTATCTCACTCTCTTCCTCTCTCTCTCTCTCTCTCTCCACTATTTCGTTCTTCATTCGTTTATTTCCCTCTCACTTTCTCTTCGCACTGTGCACAGAATTCTCTTCCCCGATTTACAATTCCAAGAGTCGTTGTCGTGGTTTGCCTCCTTTTCGTCTTTACTGCACTCCTCATTGCCACCATTCCTTTTGGCGAGAGATCGAGAGAGGGAGAGAGATAGAAAAAACAGAGAGAGATATGGTATGATATATTATTTAATATGCACCATTTATTATTTTGGAAAAATGTACAAAAAAGAATAAAAGAATACGAGGCAATGACAGTCCAGTCACTTAAGGATAAAGATGAAAACAACCTCAATACTAAAATACAAAAACCACAACCAATGATGGAATTTAAGTACTTTCGATTACGATTAAATAACAATAATGCTGTTTAAATCTATAAAACACAACGAAAGTCGAATTCCAAGAGTCGTTGTCGTGGTTTGCCTCCTTTTCGTCTTTACTGCACTCCTCATTGCCACCATTCCTTTTGGCGAGAGATCGAAAGAGGAAGAGAGATAGAAAAACAGAGAGAGATACAGTATGATATATCATTTAATATGCACCATTTATTATTTCAGAAAAATGTACAAAAAAGAATTAAAAAATACCAGGCAATGACAGTCCAGTCAATCAAGGACAAAGATGATAAAGATGAAAGCAACCTCAATACTGAAATAAGAAAATAAATTTAAAAAATACAAAAACCACAACCAATGATGAAATTGAAGTGCTTATGATTACGATTAAATAACAATAATGCTGTTTAAATCGATAAAACATAACGAGAACTCTCATTTGCAATTATTGAAAACATGTTCGTAGAGCCGCAGTACAAAGGTTAACAGAGAAAGTGAGTAGGTGGAGTAGAGAGTAAGCGGAAAACACACAGTAAAGGAAATAACAATGAAATTAAGTGGCGGTCGAGAGAAATTGACCGTGTATACGTATAGAGCTTTTCACATGCATCGATGTGTAGGAAGGAGCAAGGAAATGCAAAGATTTATTGACATCTCTTCCAACCCAGTCAGAAATGGTTTCAACTGTCGCTTGAAATCGATACTGCTTCCCCTCAACGATGTTACATTTGCACCAACACAATTTCGCGAACGAGGAAAAATAAATAGCTGATGGTACACTGCTTATTCGTATTGTTGAGGAAAAACCTATTTCCTTCATTGCGCCTCGGTAACATTTCCAATGCTATATAATAATCGTTACAATTTATTGTTATTTCGATTTTGATAGATCAACGTTTACAAATACGGAAAATTCAAAGTACTGTTCGGTTCATGAATTTCTTTCTGACATGTACTTTTGAGAAAAGGGATATTAACAATTATTTTATAATTTAAAAAATGCTAGAGTTACAGCAGATTTTATAGGAGGGGGGAGAAAAGCAACCCTTGAATTTTTTTTTCTTGAAACCACTTTTTTTTTAACTGGTGCCCACGATGACTCGAGCATAAACAATCGAATGTATAAAATAATTGAGGTGAAATATTTTATTTCAAAACGTGCCCATATTTCGAAAAATTAAGAAAATCAAGAACGGCTACGCTGAACAATTGCGTCATCAACGTAGATTAAGGGCAAAATGTATTTTTTGTTTCGGATGAATCAAACCAGATATTTCAATCCCACTAGGAAGAGGGAAATTCACGATAGGTGTTCGGGCTATCATTTATTTTACTATTGAAGTACCATTTTTCTTTTTTTCTTCAATAAAAATTTTACTCGAATCTACTGTAATGTATGTGATATACCCATATATTTGGTACCTCAAGTGAGTAAAAAAAAACAATCAAATCCAGTAAAAATGTTCATAAAAAAGGAACCTTACTTTTCTGACCATGACAAAGGGCTGTCCCCTTAACCTAATAATCCTCATACCGCCAATTCTCGAATTTATCAAGATTCTCATAAATCTCCATAATATTTTCAGAAATTCGTTCTCTGTATCGACGATTATTAGCAAAAATAGGACAAACGAGTTGCTCTCTACCGTTTCCCCACAAAGCTCGTTCCAGTAATTCGGGTGATTTCGTGAAGTACTTATCGGCGGAGTGTTCATCAAGCATAATAATTTGTTGATTGACAGTCGTATAAATAATCGCGAAGAGTCTGTAATAATCGCACGATTCACAAAAACTCTTCCAGCCCAGTTTGCACTCATCAACGTCCAGTGTTTCCCTTCTGAGTTCCTCTCGAACGAGGTCGTGATAGATTTTCGCGAATTTTTCAAAATTCTCATCTCTGGTGTTGCGCGTAGTATTGAGATATAGTCCAAGCATGAAATCGACAGCAGGTGGTAAGTAATTTACGAATTGAAAGTCTATCAGGTAAAAATCGATGATCCGTCCACTGGTGATGTCACGTTTGATCAGCATGTTATTAGCCCAAGGATCACGATGGCAAATAACGTTACGATACTTCTTCGAAGTGCGCAAAAGCTTTGGCAATCTCCAAGCCCAATCAGCAATGACGTTTTTAATTCGTTTTTTGGATGAGTCGTCAAGACCATCCATGAGATTGACCATACCACAGGCACCCTGTATCCCAGGAGCTATCAAGTTCCGACCCATTCGATCCTCGTTCGGATACATAGCTTCCTTCAAAACATCACCGTACACTTGATCGAGACTCTGGCCACTGTTGCGCAACTTTTCCTCGAGTACTACGGACCTAGAGTGCAATTTTGCCATTGGATAGAACATGGCGACGCAGTCATCGTAATCGAAAGGTACGAACTTGTCGGGCATCCCGAAGCCATCAACGATAGCGTCTTCCAATACGATTATAGAATCAGCCTTGCCCAGATAACAGTCAACTATCCACTTTCGACCTTCACCTTTACCCATCCTCTTCACCATATCCTCGTAAAAAATGATCTCTCGTTTGAACACGTCACTTTTCACTGCGAAATCGTACTGAGGACTGTTTCGTGATGGCTTTGTTTTTGCGAAAAATACGAATTTTTCGTGGCTCCCATTGGGTAGGGAACAAACAATGCGTACTTTGTAGTACTGGCCTAGATATCCGTTGGTCGATTCCACACGATCGAGACTCCAGTTTTTCACGACGAAATCAATAGGCCCTAATTTTCGGCGCATTATTGACCCAATGTCCTTTTCGTTCAGCAAATCCAATTCCATTATTATCTCTCCTGGTACGTTGTAACTCAAGGAATCGTAGTTTTCGTTTTTACTCGACTTTGTAATTGATACGTGCTGAGTACTCGTATACGTTTTGCGCTGTCCAGGAGACGATGTGATACTTCCAAAGAGAAAATCATTTTCTACCCAATGCTTTATATAGACTGGAGATAGGAAAGTGGTAAATCTTTTTAGTACGAACGTTTCATTCACGTTGATTTAATTTATAAGCAACTATAAATATTACGGAAAGTCAACTTTTAGATGTTATGTTGAATTATTAAATTGGTATCTTTATTGATACGTTGATATCTCGCTGTCTGGCATGTCGGGAGATGAATATTCGATTAGAGAGACACGCGCTCGTTAGTTCCTTTACTGGATCGAGCATCGTGATGGAAAGTTTCTGGTGACGCTTCGAATATCTTTCAAACGTCACTTTTTATCATCTATTCAAGGGTAAATTCAGTGTTTACTAACGTGATATTCGCGTTTCATATAACTTGGTTTCTAACCTTTTGATGTTTATCTTCATAGCGCTGTAATGACGTGGTACATTTTTTCGAAATGTTTATTTTTTAATTCATTCAATTAATTTGATGTTACAAATAATCAATTTTCGCAGAACATTTTTATTGAGAAGGTCATTCAGTAGGGATTCGAAATAATCGAAACAAATCATTGAGTAAATTAATAAAAAAATATATTTAGAAGCTCTACCAGTTTTTCGGAACCAGTTGATATTCGCTGTATATTCCTTCCATTCACAGAAAAGCCCTGTGGCTGCAGCGGATAAGAACGTTTTAAATAAACAAGATCCATTCTAGAATTAATCACATTCGACAGAAGTGGAATTATAGAAAAAGAATCTAAAAAAATGTATAATAATTTTCACAAAATATGATCGAACAAAAAATTCCTTCGTCTACGTATACCCTATAGTCTATATTATATAGATATTTATTATTACTGGTTTTTTGTACAAGGTCTTATTTTTCACGAAAATTTGTCCAATAAAGCATTGGAGGAGCTTTTTTTAAATAGATCACTTCGATGGTTGGCTCCCTCATCGCCATATTGTAGAAAAATAAAAAATAAGGAAATGTCTATGCTTAAATATATGCTGAATAATAATCCCTGTAAAATAATTCCTCCAAAAAGAGTTCCCATTTATTGGAGTATACTCCAAAAAAAATAGATGAACGTAACGAAAAGTAATGGTGATGTAGACACACTCGATAGCTATTCGGACATATTTTTCAAGCCCTTGTTGTAGGGGAATTGTGCTCAAGATGACATACTCAGGTAAAATGACACAGTGCTTATATCTGTTAAACTATATGCGCCGAAAGTGCCTCGATGACGTTTACATGTCAGCTCATAGACGGCGACACCACTCAAAACTTTAGTGACAGCCCGCTTGCGTTGTTTGGATATGGTGAGCATTGTTTTCGTTTCGTCACTCAAAAATATTT